>CM076666.1:5787612-5869774 GCA_038496675.1 Rachycentron canadum
ATCCCTGAGCTAATATACAGGACAAGTTTACCTCAGCCTGGGACTGAAAGCAACACCGCCACGCACCAAGGTCACATTCAGACAGGCAAAAAAAAAAACAAAAAAACAACATATATCCTAGACATGTCCTACACAGGAATTATCGAACAGGCCGGAGGTCGAACCATCGGGGTTACGAGCGAAATCCACTCAAATCCGCAATCACGTTGACTGAGGAGGCGAAAGTAGGCTAGCGAGGTCTGTAAGGGATTCCAGGGCTATCTATAGTGAGTGTGTAATGATAGCCCACCATGCAATAAACTCTCTATTCCAGGAGGTTTTACAGGAGGATGGATTTCATAAGGGAAATTATTCATTCTGACAACCGCTTTATCTGCGTCTGCTTTATGAAGACTTACTCTTTTTGCCTCAGCCACTTCCTCCTCCTCTCTGTCGCTTCAGCATGTGCAAAATGACATATTCCTTTTTATTGAAGTTTTCCATTAAACAAAGGAAACTGTCAAAACATATTTATTCGCCACACCCCACCCCCACCAAAGCTTGAAATATTTCAGATCCCCCGAGGACAGTCTGTTGAATAGTAAGCTCCCACACGCTTCTGGTTGGCCCTTAAGAAAATTACATTACAGTCTCCACTAACTTTAAAGGAGTTCACTTCTTATTTCTATCAGCTGTATATGGGTCAGTATTACACCTATACTGTATTCTTGCCTCTCCTGTCTCCTGTAACTGGCTCAATGCAAAGAGCAACGAGCATGAGCCAGACACAAAACACACAACACGGCACTTTATAATTAACAAAGCCATCTTCGTCAGCCACGAGCATCAGTGAGTGACATGACGTGAGCGTTGGACAACATTGTATCTATTTTAGACGTTGGCGTGTCAACCCTCCAGTCCTGACACTGAGAGGTACATTCGTGGTTTGTTTAAGTTTGACTTTGACAGTTACAGTGTAATAAGGCCTGGAGCCTTCATAATACTCTGCATGGATACATACAGGACATGTTTTTAGCACGTAGTGTAGAAGAAAGTCAGATCACAGAAGGTATCAGATCTCTCCTGGGCTTGTATTCACCATATAAAACAATTCTGTATTCTGGCTCTGACACTGAACCATCCATATAATAACCAATACTTGGGTTTAGTTTAGGTGATGAAATGACTTGCTTCAACTACTTTGATGGTTTTTTTTTAAGGGTTAGTATTATACACGAGTTCAGAACAGAACTCCTCAAATGCCTTATTTTGTCAGGCCAAGTCCGAAAAGATAAGGACAGTCAGTTTACAAGGATGTAAAGTAGTTACAGAATAATTTTCTGTTAATTTGATAATGGATTTACCAAATAATTATCAGTGCTATTGTATATGCTTGCACTGTTTTATCCATTAGAGTATGGAGGATGGTGAGGTGGTTGATGGTCAGACCTTCTTTGGGGTAGACCGAAATTTAGATCCTCTCACAGACTTCCAAGAAATTTTTGCTTTTTTTTTTCTCTTTTTTTCTGGAATGGAAATATTGGGCAACACTATATATCCATGGTATCCTCGAGGATGAATCCTCAGGTCCATTGATCCTCTCATGTATTTACTTGCAAACAGTAGGTTTGTGGTTCAGAGCCAAACGTCTTGATGAATTACTGTGTACATGGGTTCAGACATTCACTTTTTAGGTGAACATTGGAACCTTTTGCAAGGCTACAGCCCAACTACCTTTACTTTAAGTGGCATCATCTTTAATGTGACTAACACGACCAATGGAGGCTATTGTGTACCAAACAGAGATGTCCTCAATTGACTACAGTGTGGTTTTTCGGGTTGTCATGCTACAAGCACAGCACAACAACTAACAGAAAAGCAGAAAAAGCACCAGGTACCAGGAACCAGGAACAAAGTTGAGCCAGCACCATGCAGTAGAAAAGGGCTGATAGTCTTATTTTTAATGTAATGGTAACTGTACTGTACTTTTCCAGCCTTACTGACCACAAAACACTTGACAATATTTTCCCCATTCGCTCATTCCCTAAAATATTGATATATCACACCCATACGCACACCCCTACACCCACAAAACAGCCATTGGGGGCAATTTGGAGCTCAGTATCTTGCCCAAGGACACTCCAACAAGTGGCCTTGAGGAGGCAGGGAACCACCAACCTCCTGATTAGTGGACATGCTAATAACCACTTTTCTCTAACAGCTACCAACTGCTTTTACCCTTTGCCTTTAAAAACATGGGCATTGAATACATAATAAGGTGATAATGTTCTCAAATAATTTCAATGGATTTTTTTTCAACACACTCTCAGTTGGTTGTTCTCAGGCTGCCAAAATGAAATGCACCAGCAGCCCCATCTGAATTCACATCATTTAGCTCAAAATGGTCAGAAATGGGACTCACTGTCTCCCGAATATTTTCAACATGAATTGTAATAGAGGAGCTGTTGTCAGCAGGAAGAGAGCCGCTTTGGTATGTTAAACTGAAGCACCATGGGGCAAATGAGAGCAGAGGAAGTGGAAATATTCACTTTCAGGAGCTGCTCATATATTGTTTGTATCCTGAAAACTGACAGAAATATATTATCAATTTACTCTTTAAATATTTACAACTGGAAATCGCATTTTATGTGGAAGTCAACATTTCTGGACTCTGACAGTTTCCAGGAAGCTTGAGCCCGTCGAGTGAATCTCAAGTAATCCCAGAGGGAAGCAGCACAGGGGACACTGGGACTTTCAAGCTGACAAGGGTCCAATGGGACACTGTTCACCACCTTGACAGGTCACAGCTCTGTCTTCTACTGCCCAGAGGTGGATGTCAGGGTGTTTACCTGGAAAACTCTTACTGGATTTAACACAGAGAACATGAGTGAGGATGGAATGGAGGTTTGACAAGCACAAATAATTCACATTAACATTTTGATCGTTAGAAATAAATAATTCTGCCACAACAAACAAACAGTAACAGCAGCAAGGGACCACCAACTGAAACTCTATGCGTGTCTTCATGTCAGGCCTGATCTTCATGTTATTTTGGTCTGCAGCTTTGCCCACACACTGCGGGGCTCAATTAGCCACTGTGAAAGGAGGTCATTAAAAACACAGACATTTTTGAGGCTATGCAGCCACTCGTTGCTGCCTAGCATCCAAAATCTGGCTCAGAGACAGAGGAGATAGAGAGAGATAGACAGAGAGACAGAGAGAGAGAGAGAGAGAGAGAGAGAGAGAGAGATGATGTTTTAAATGTCAAGAGACAGTCGCACAGTCAAACTCTGATAAAAAGGGAAGAAGAGCAGGGAAAAATGAAAGGAAGGGGGTTGAAGAATCGCAGCAGGGGTTGATTGATTTGGTTTTTTCCCCTCGTCCTTAGCTTGTTGCATGTCGCCACCTTGCACCAACTTACATCAAGTAAGGCAGCGGGGTGGTGATGGCATCATACTGCTGCATGCTGGCACGCTGCCACACAGTCCTGCCCTCAGGGTACAACAGTGTGGGGTAAAGCCCTTTCTTGCCAAGAAATTGCTGTCCAGCGTGTGAAAAAGTGTGCTGCGCTCCCATCCACTTCCCTTTTCCTATTGCTTCTTTGTGAGTGTGAAATGAAAGTCCCTTTTCCATTTCACTGAGATAATAATGAAAATAGCCAGGAAAAAACAGAGCGCGTGTTTTGTCTTTTTGCAAATTATTTGAACATCATGAACATATACAAATTATATCTCATGGTAATAATTCAGCCACAGTCAGTTTTCCTTTCTGTCTCCTTCCAGTCTGCTGACCCTCGAGCTGTCTCATGACTCATCTGATGTGCTGTGCCTCCAATGTGATGATGGGATGCTGCATTAGCTTCACGGCTGTATTTGGTTGATGTCACGTCCTGTCCTCTATGCTGCATTACATCTGACTCCGCAGCGGTCCATTAGGTCTTACTGTCTCTCACATTATATGTAATGTGAATCCAGCAGTGCACATCGGTATCTGTTGTGAGTGGCCTGTTTTACACCTGTGGTTCACTGACAACCCCCATTAAAATCTTTTCCTATAGCGATGATTATACCCCCGGTGTGAAATAAACCTCATCCCAGGTCCCTCATCAGATCCGGGTCAAAACCTTGCAGAGCTCTATTTGAAATATTTTAGCAGAAAGAACAAGATAGCAGGAAATAAAAAAAAATTGTATTACAAAGATTTCTAACATATCTAACATATCGACAGAACTGTAATATATGACGTATATGTCCCTATATCAAGCTGCCATATACATCATCTATAAGGTGATATATATTATCATCATGTACATCCTCTAGATATATGAAGCTAAGTTTATAACACATATGAGATCCCTTAGTAAAACGTGTATATTTACATACATTAAAAATATCTTTGACTCATTTATATTTATATATATATATAAATTCTATATACTTATGAGTGTTTTTCCTATTAAGTTCTTATTTCTCATTTCTTAGACCCTAATGTATATAATATCACATCCCAGGCTTTGGAATGTATTAATATTTATGTAACAATATAAGTATACGTAAATAAACATACGTATTTGTATGTTTGTATTTGTATGTTACATGTCATTTTGTGAGATATATGATGATTGGGGATTTTTTTTAATATATGATTTTGCTTCGCTACATATACGTTTTAATTTTACATGTACATATATTTTACATACATAATTCAATACATGTGGACCTACAGATATTACTTTTGCACATTGGAAACACAACGGAAATATGACTCTACACAAATGCTAATGTTGACCTAATCATCTGAAAAGGTGTGTTTGTAACTTGCTTCCGCTGAAGTGGGAAAGGTCAAAGCTGAGCCAGGATGTAGCTGGAAGTAAGATCTCATGAATGTTTTCAGCATTTTGCAGCATTTGCAGGTCTAATGATGTCTTGGTTTAAAGTGGAATAATTTTAGAAAACTGAAGCTGTAGGCAACACATTATCTTACATACTGCACTGTTTTTTCATGATGCTCTTATCACTCTTGTTGACAGTGTTGTCAATTTCACCCTCTGACTCATGTAAATTCATACAATATAGCATGTGTACCATATAACATTGCATCAGAAAATCAAATCATGAAACAGCCCTCTGTTTCAACAAGAGTGCAATGCAATAAAACTGAGAAAAGCAGCAAATTCTCACATTTAGGAAGCTGGAACAGAATTATCGGTATTTTACTTGGTAAGTGAGTCGACTATCCAAAGTAGCTACTATGACCTATACATAATCTGACTGTGTGAGCAGATTAGAGGAGGATTGAAGGAGGAGCATGAAAGGATAAATGGAAATCGAAAAAAACAAAAAAAAAAAACAAAAAAAAAAAAACAATCCATTTTCCATGAGCACTTGTAAAATGAGATCCATTCTGCCACAGTAATCTCTTAATACCTTTGTAAAAACCTGTACTGTGTGATATTAATGATGGCCCAGAGACATGAGCACTGATCCACACGGGCACCAGTTGTAACAGCAGCGGGTAATGAAGCTGAAAAGTGTCTGCATCAAACACGGCGCAGACTCATTTCTCTGCTGTTTCACTTTGGGTCCGTTGCTATTAGATTATATTAGCATCCATTAATGACCCAGGCCATACTGCAGCAGTCAGGGCCTCTTTTGTTCCCACTGTGTGATGACATTCACACTGTCACCTCCGCTTGGATTAAAGATCAAATCAAAAACATGCTTCTTGAATAAATTCATACAAGGGGAAAATATTGTCTTCGTCTGTTGGGGGGTTCAGACAAATGAGAGCTGCTAAACACGACAGAGACTAAAATGTCTCTGAGCTACAAGAGTCTTTGGTGAAACTGCATGGTGGGAAGGTACCCTGGAGGAGTGTTTGACTGCTCTTCTTCAGCCTCAAACTTGGAAGGAGCAGAGCAGGTGAGATGTGACGTATTGGGACTGAAGAATCGTGACTTTATCACTGATGTATAATGGATCAAGTCCTTGAAGAAGTAGAGGCAGAGACGGGTTAGACAGATGAAAATGAAATAAGCCAGAAATAAAAAGAATGTGAAAGGGAGACAGAGACTTTCTCTAAAACAAAAAAGAGTGATCGAAACACATTATAATATTGTCTGCGTCTCTGATTTAAAGTGCCATATAGTAGTTTTGCATATCTGAGGCAATAAACTACTAATTGCAAATTCTGCCCTCAAAGCAACCCGTAAATTTTAAAACTGGTAACCTACTGTCTAGACAGCCATTTGTTTCCTTGGGTTCTGACACCCTATAAAAAAATCAACTTGCAGACTTGAAATGTAGCTGAGACTAATAATCTATCATTTATCATGAGCACTTTGTCATTTTCATTTACAGTTACAGTTACAGTATGTTATTGCTGCATGGTTAAAAAGCTCCAAGCAACGACCATAATGAAAACTCATTTATTACTTTGTTAAGCCACAATATTAGGCGTTATCTTACCTGGAAACTTGGTGAGTTAGCCAAGCGAAGCATTAAAGGGTATCTGAACATAGATGTTTACAGATTATTACAGAAGGGTGAAAAACTGGTTTCTCATATGCAACAATCAGTTGCCACATTTACAGATGCCACTGCAGACAACCTCCTGGGTGAAGAGCGGCGAGCAAACCAAAAAAAAAGTGCAGAAGCAGCGAAAAAATACGAATCACAACTTCCAGACTTTCACAATAAAATAAAAATAAAATGCAGGACAAGATTCAGCTTGGGGAAGCCCACTGCTATATGTGACCGCAACCATAGCGCCACATGTGAACAGAAACTAAGTAAATTCCTATTAGATTAGCCTTTCACTGAAAGGTCAAAGTTGCTTGCTAGCACCTGGATTAATTTTATGAAGAAGCTAAAGAAAGTGAATGCTTGATATGTATACAAAATAAAATTTAATCAGTAATTCAACAGATGGCTTCAGTGTCGCACACATATGTTTGGGAAATGATATGAATGCTGAATGCTGTGAATTTGCTTATTGCACTGAAAGTCTCAAACCTTATATGCTGGAGTGTCCTTAAATGCATCAACAGTTTCAGAGACTCAGCTCGAGGAAGATTATTGTGTTTTTAGTTAAAAAAGGATGACGCACCCTACAGATGTTATGACATTAACCACGACCACGTGGAGAATAAGCAGTCGCCATCCTCTCACTATCCAGTAGAAATTACACTAACCTGTTGCTACTGTGTGGTAGGAGATAACAGTATCTCACTGTGATGTGAAGCAGGATTAATATCACTGGAGCCTGGGGTGTGTATTGAAAAAGAAGAAGATGCACATCCCAAATGAGGGTGACACGGCAGGTTTTGATGCGTTTCGTCCACCGCACATTGCATTGATTAACATTCATCTCCATGTGAGCGAGTGGAGACGGTACACAGCTCGCACTGCATCTTACACAGCCTCAGTGATCGATCCAGTCGCAAGGAGAGAAAAACACGAGAGACGATGGAGGCTGAAAGTTAAACTGCAGCGCGGGTAAGAGAAAGGACGCGACAGTAGGATGAGAAGTAGGAATACTACTTAGGAGGTGTATATGCCAACCAATCAGGTTGCAGTTTGCATCCACGTCTATCCAGTCTCAGTACGATATGCATGGTGAAGACTGAATTTGAATACATCATAATGTATTTACAGAACGTTATGATGTCACAGTGAAGTAGACCTCTGACCTTTTGCATAATAATTTTATTCTGTTGAGTGAAACTTATGATCAGCATTCATGAGCTATGGACAAAAACTCTAATAAACACAGAGAGAGAGACTGTAGATCTAGGGCCTGCAGAGAAGCAGCGGGCGGGCCACTCCCTCAGCGCCTGTGCTCAACACACTAATGACTGTGAAGGCGGCATCTAGCACACCTTCACACCAGGCAAAATGTGCCACTGAACAAGCTGTGTAAGAGTGAAACTGAGGAAGATGACAAATCAGGTCGCAGATGGTCGATTCAAAACAGACAGCAACATCAGCACTGAATCAAACTGGGCATAAGACGCTGTCTGTATCCATGCACTGCGTACATTATCTCTGAGGCTGAGTCTCATGCTTTGTTCTGCTCATTTTTAGTTAAAGGAATCGTTCCACATTTTGGAAATTTTGCTGACCTTACTTTCTTGTTGAGCGGTGGAAGTACGCATGAGTACTATTCTCATATTTGTCCAATTTGAGCCTTAAGTTTGTCAACAGTTTGAATAAAAAGCAGGTGTTTATGTGTTTAATGATTTTGTTGGTTAATCCACAAGTAAGGGAACAGCTATGTTGTTTATCTGGGCTCAGTGATCATGTGTGTCTATGTATTATGTTTTATGTGTTATGTTTGCTGCCTAATCACCCTATTCTCTCTGAAACTGCACTCCCTCCTTTTCATCTTTGTTTCATCCCACTTTCCAGTCTTTCAGCTAACACCCATCAAACAGAGACGGCCTGATTTCATGCTCCATCATTAGTTTTGACTTTACCTCCCTCTATCATTGCGTTTAACCTCTACTTTCTCTCGCCATCTTACCAAAAGGAGACACTCGACTTGACATGTAGGTGAACATGACGGGTCCGAGACAGAGAGCAGCTGTCGCACTTTGACTTTGCTGTAAATCCATTATTGCTACATTCAATTAACGCGGTCGAGAGCGTCGTCTCGCAGTAACATCGCTCTGTAATTAATGGAGTCATTATTTTAGAAGATAGTGCTCTCAGCAGCCGCAGATTGGTGGCTTGTACTCATTTCCAGCCACCATGGTGATTAACATGAGAGGAACATGATCATCTGACTTTGTATATAGACAAGTGTCTTAATTAATGAGCCTAAATTAAGTCCTACAGGTATATGCCCGTTATTTTGCATAAATGCATTCCCCAGATGGTGACTACAAATGATGCACTTAAAAATAAATCTTTAAACTGAAGCTGTGCTCGACTAAAAAGCTGAAAAATGTACCCATGGGCTATTTGTTTTCAGGAAAGCCTTTTGGGTGTGGGTGTGGGTGCGCGCGCGCACGTGTGTGTGTGTGCCAGAGGCTTAGACAGTAGTATTTTTCCCCAGACTAGACCATGTGTCAGCCAGGGCGTTGCTATTTTTGACATGTCATATCTCAGGTCATGACAAACTGAGAAACTGCGACCCCAGCCTGTCATAACACAAAGTTTGGAACAAATTGGCATCGCTTAACGTTTCCCACTCAGTGCATCAGCATCAAAAAGCTTCTTCTCTCTGTCAGGATCAGAATTGTCAGAGCAGTGTGCGTGTGTGTGAGAGAGAGAGTGTGCGTTTAATTGGGGGAAAAAAGTCATTTGCTGTCACTGATGCCAAAGCATGGGTCAGGAGAAGAGTTGTAGCTACTTGGGTGAAATCTAGGAAAGGTGGAGCTTGGGGTGAACAGGGAGAAAATCAAGTAAACTTGAAGTTTGCACAGTGGCTGATTAGATCTTCCTGATTATCACAACAACATAAACAGAGTCTGAAGCTTCGCCAGAGCTGAACAGGTCCACCAGAGTGCCTCTTAGTTTGACGTAATCTGCTTTGTAATGACTGGTTAGCTTCACGGTTAATGGCCTCCAAAGGACATGGAAACACTGTCACACTATACCCATTCCCCTTCTCGCGACATCCATTCAAACATCCATTTAGAAACCTTTCTATTAGGGCCATATACTGAATGTTCAGCCTCATGTGGCAGTAACAGTAAACACTAACATACTATTGCTTCCTTTCAAAGCTCCTAAATGAGACGTGTGCCTTCACAGAGCCGTAAAAATACTAAAATATTGATTTGCTTTTAGATGCAGCACAGCAGCTGTAACATTTCTCCGTTTGTCTGTATCCGTCTTCTCCAGCTTTATCATCTTGCTGTTCTGCTGCTCTAATTGTACAAGGGGGGCTTCATGTTATACAGATCTTAAGCCTTGAATGCGATCAATATAATCTCCTAAAACACGCTATTTAGTCAGGCCATTAGTGATACTGTGCGGCATTTCTTTCGCTTACAGTTGTACCTCAGCCATATACCCACAAACACACAAACACAAAATGTCATTACAGAATTATTGAAGCGTTCACAGGAACACAGGAACTCAACGGTCCATTATCGTCATATCTCTGTCGCATCCTCGCCTTTTAAATACGCATGCAACAAAGCAAATAACCCCAGCAAATCAATTAAAGTGCATATGTGTGTGAGCGTGTGTACATGTTTGTTTTATTGCTGTATTAGTCTAATAGGTCACAGAGATTATTCCGCTATTACAGCTCATTTACATGGTCATTTATGTGTTAATCCTGAGTCAACACGAGACTGATTCGGCCGGCGGCGGGCAGGAGGCGGCGGAGGATGAATCCAGCAGTTGACGATTTTCACATGGGCCGCAGACATAAATGATGCAGCCATTTTTTTTTTCTCCACTCCACAGACTCACTGCACGGAAGCTTAGTTAGCTTATAGCTGGACTAAACTATGTGCAGTGCAGATTTAACCGATTAGTCCCAATTTCTCCAAAGAAAAATCAGCATTTTGTGCCATGAAAGCTGAAATATTTGCATCGCACTCAGCAGCATATCCCACCCCTCTGCTGTCCATCTGTGTGCGCAGTCTACACAGAACACACACACATTTCTTTACCTAAATATATCTGAATGGACACCTTATGTCGACGAATGTGCGCAGAAGCTAACACCTCTCGCTGTGAAAATATGAGCGTCTGGAGCAAACAGATGGAGAGTGGACGATTGGATTGTAACTTCAGAGCGGTTCAAGAAATGTCTGTGTCCTTGGTTTGCATGTGGAATCAGAAGTAAACTGCAAAGCCATGTAGCTGGTTTCCTTCCCCGAGGAGAAGGATACAAACTTTACAGATTTTTTTAAGATAAAAACTGCAACAACTTGTGAAAAATCGGATTTGTGTAAATAGCCATCTCTCAGCGGGAACACAGGCCTTTTTCTAAGTGCAGAATATAGGCTGGCAGCACAGCAGGTGAGTGTGAGGTTTATGTGTTCCCCTGTGTTTGACAAAGACATGCAGCAAGTGGGTTAAGAGCCAATGAGGCCTGGGGCCCATTGTGAGTCAGCCGGCCTGCAAGCACCGTCAGCTTCATTGGAAAAAGGACAGTGTGAGGAGAAAACAAAATTTCGGCTCCCGTGTGAGTCCAGCCATCAGAAACTAGCTGTCAACAAACAGCCGTCACCGCACATGGCATGATGATGGCACATGAGGGCCTCTGGGGAAAAAAAGACAGGATGAGAGATGACCGCCATGGTGACAGGGGGGGCGAAGGCGGCTCAATGGATCCTACAAGCCTTGTTCCCCTGGAGATATCAAAAACTAAGAGCGGTTGAACTCTGTACTTGCTCCCTGACAATGACATGCCTCAAGGACATGGGGTCATACACCTGGGACATCACTACAGTGGTACCAGACATGTAACTAGGGCATAAACTGTATGTTCACAGCTCCAAGAATAACTGGAAAAGACATAAAAAATATGGCGGTGGTGGATGTACAGGAACCCAAAGGGAAAACTGTGACAAAGAAAGGAGAATTTCATGATGTACTTCAGCTTGAAGGAGTTAAACATCAGATTCCTTCCTAGAATACCACAATAAATCTGCAATAGTTTTGTTCAGAGGTTTCTTTGTAATTTCGTTTTCTTCAACTTTTCTGTCTTCACACAAAAGCTTTTTGATATCAGAAAGTATTATTATCATTCCAGGATTGAAATACCAAGTTATTATCCCACAAATCTTGGTTTAAAGCGCTGTCACATCCACTTTGTCGTGATCACAGAAACCTCAGCACTCTCTCGATAAAGATAACTGAACTGACGCAGGTTTTTACAGGTGAATACTGAAGTGGGTGCATTTCTTAATACATTGCCTTGAGGAACATAAATGTTCGTAAATTCGTTCATTTTAATTGAACACAGTCCAATTTCTAATTCCAAAAATGTATGATAAAAAAATATGCAAAGAAGCCAAATGAGTCTGACCAGGAATTTTGCATCTAATTTCATTCATTTCATTGGTGCTTTTCAAACCTCAAGGATACAGGCATTGAAAAAAGAGGTTGAGGTTTGTCACCCAGCGCTAAGTACACAGTATGTTGCAGAGAATAGAATCAGAAATGTAAGTGAGGAAGTGCAACTCCATTTAGTCTGAAGAAAGCTGATGATTAGGAGCATGTCCTCTTCATTTACCTTTTATCATGCAGCATAAAAGGTGCAGATTGACGCCTTCTGGTCCTTTATCTTTTAACTACCATAACACACATGCTCATGCATTATGAATGAATGTTAACACGTTTAACAAGAAATGTGTTAAATAATCAGTAGCTGTGATATTAATGTGAAAAAAAAAAAAAAAACAGGAAAAGGGGATGAAAACATCTAATCAGTGGTCAGGTCTTCTATATGCCTTGGCAGCAGCAAAGAAGATTGATCCAACGGGATCTTTTCCTGGGGCTGCAAATTATAGCCTGTCATTGATTTCCACTTTATGGCCCTGCACAGACAATAGCTCTCTTTCTCTGGGACAAATAAAATATATAAATAAAATAAAGGAACACAAATGATGCCACTGTGCTATGTTTGAGCCTGAGGTTATTACTTCACGGGGAGATATTTCTATTCATCCTTACCCGAGAGTAGCATCACAAATCACAGCCTCACACACGCCAATGAATAAAGAGGCAACGCAAATTCATTCATGCACACGCGCACTGATAGGATACCTGCTCCGTGTCCTCATAATCTCCCAGATCCCAGGGTGTCCGATCTAATCAGTATTTAAGTGATGGACTTAATAAACGTGGCCCTGAAGCCCACAAGAGCTGGTTCTGTGGAAGACAAAAAGAGGTTCAGAGCTGGGCAGTGTGTCCTAAGATGTCTGTGCCCAAAACTATTTGATGTGACATAATGGAGTAAATCTCACATCACAGGGAGACTGTGGTCGAAGAGAAGGTGGGGAGATTAAGGGTTTGGCTCAAGAGACAGTCTGGGTTACAGGAAACTGAACCAAAGCGCTTCAGTTCACAAAGATTTCCAATTTCAAAACCTTTGAATCACCACCAGAACAATACTGATGAAATGAATGAATCAACTAAATATTACATCAGTGCTAAAGAATTTTTTCAATATCCATTCGTCTAGAGCCAGAGGCTAACTGGAGTTCAAATCAAGGGATTCAAACAACATCTTCAACAACAGTCTGAGCCATTTTTGGAGAATTTCAAGAGCAAAATTTTAGCGGTGCAACTTAACATTATCTTCACGATTTATAGAGTTGATCTGATGTGGATATTAGAATTGAAAAAAAGCCTCCAATGCTGCCTAAAATACGATAGCAGAGTGGTGCAAGTTGATGCACCAGTAATTTAAAAACCTCACAGTTTCACAACTGGATAAACTGACATTTTCCCCAGAAATCAATTCTTCTTCGCCACTCTAAACTAGTAGCCTACACAGGTTAAATGTTACACCAAGTTAGGCACCAGTTACTTAGATGGCAGCAATTTGGCAACATGTTGCACAGGAAATGCTGTAATTCCAAGGGGCAGCACTTGTCTTAGGACAACCAGCTTGTCTTACATTTCATGACTTCAATAAATGTTTTTTTATTGTGATAACAATGTTGCAGTTTGCGTGTGTAATGGAGAGCTAGTGGACGTCGATGGTGACAACCAGTGTGACAAAGACCACTGTGTGAGCACAATTATTCATGAAGCAAATTGCAGGGATAAAAAAGAAAACAAATGCATATCAAGGCCTACCTGTGTCCTAATAAATCTATAAAAATAAATGACAACATTTCAATAGTCATCCAGTGACTTCAGAGATGGAAGCCTTTAAAAATAAAAAGGATATTTATGATCTGAGCAATCATTTATCTCCCAGTGTGATTGTGTAGTGTTTCTGGTTCCTGATTATCTGTCTGGCATCACTAGACAAATGCACAGCAGCACGTGTGTGATGAGTGAAAGAGACGCACAAGGACACACACACATATACAGAGGGAGGGAGAAAACCAGGGCCTGAGATTGAGCACGATTGTTAACATGCATATTTTTACTGTGTGCCTGAACCAGGCCGAACATGTGCGTACAAGCGTGTCTGCCTTTATGTTTAATATGCGAGTGCCTGCATCTCTGCATCACTGTATGCGTGCATGTCTTTGCGTAAGAGTCTCTTCAGACAGAGCATATGTTGTCCAGAGGGCAGAACACCACTGAGACGCCTGTCAGTCCACACTGTCCTGCTGCCTCTGCAGTGAGAATGAACCTGTCAGACCCACAGCTTCCCACTATTGTTTCTTACTCTATATGAGGTCTTCTCTCAGCTTTAGGCCACAGCCAGTCTCTTCCAAACCCTGCCACCCTGCTCTAACCTTCCTCAGAGCACAGAACCTGAGAGGGATTGCAGCTGATGACAAGAAATGTTAAAGACAGCTAAATTAGGTTCTGTAACCAGCAATTTACAGGGGCTGGCATAAGCTGACATATCTGACAGTTCACTGTCAACTCAAGAGGGCCCTCCTTTAATCAGCACCTGTCTTTCCTTGTACTGAATGACCTCAGACAGTTGCACCCACTGAGGGTGGGTGGCACCGAGAATCCCTTAAGGGGTATCGTCTGTGGGCTGTTCATGTGAGACAGACCAGCTGTGTGAAGAAAGTCTGTTTCAGATGATTAATGGAGGAAGCAGCACAAATACATGCAGCAATATAAATAAGCTTTCAGTTTTGTTTTTAGCCATGTCAGCCAAGCCAGCTCAGTTGGTTAATCCATCAATTTGGTCCAGACTGAATTGTCGAAACATTAGTGCAATAATTTTCTGAGCATCTTGTAAAGACATTCATGGTCCAAAGAGGCTGAATTCTTATGATCTCATTACTTTTTCCTCTGGCTCCCATATCAGCTGGAACCTGAGAAATCTGAATCTATCATACTATCACACAATAATACATACTTATATATTTTTTTTTCTACATTTTGACAGACGCTTTTATCCAAAGCGACTTAAAATTGGGGCGCATTAGTAAAGCTTCAGTGGTGTAAGTACTAAGTACAACATCTATAAAACAACTGAAAAAGTGCAGTGCAATAAGCAGTATTATGTCATGACTTATATTCTTATAATTCTGACACAACTGGAGCCCGACAGGATAACTCTAGCAACTATGTAATAGGACACAAACTCAGTGCTTTCATGGAATCGATAAAGATTGCAACTGATCAGATTGTTGTTGTTGTTTTGTTTTTTTTTTTTGTAGATCTGGTCTTGCCTTTTCATAAAAACCATTTCGCATGTAGCTTATTCTGAAATACATCTGTTACATGCAATACATAATTGGAAATTGGAAACGGTGCTTCTGTGCACGGCCTTAGCAAAATATAAACATGTAGAAGTGAAATATAATTAACAAGGAATATACAAATGAAGAAATTAATTGAAAAAAATGTTTTGCTCAGGACACAGACAGATTTTGAAAATGTGCAATTAACTAATAATCATTACGAACGCTGTGAGAGTGGAAAAGTGAGAAAAAAATCCTTTTTTCGGGCTCATTAAAAAGGTCCACCTGCCAGCCTGTGATTAGCGTTACATGCACTAATTGTCTGGTGCTGCAGGTAAATACAGCAGTGTAGCCTTTGCCATCCACTTCTCTTCTCATTATCCCACAGAATTAGAAGGCCAATTACAGGGCATTACCTTGACAGCAGGATAGCCAAATCCCTGCCACTGCTAGACTACACGCAGAACTACCGCCCAGCTAGCTTCAGAGGAGACACACAGGAGGTTAGATAGATGTTATTAATTAGATGGCCCAAGCCCATTAGCTTTGTTAAGCATGAAATCACATCGTCAAACATCTTTACTGATGAAAGTACTATTTGTGTGCCGGGTAAATTAACTGCTGGAAATACAGCAGCTATTGATATCTCAGGTTCAGTACTCTCTGAGGGGAAAGTAGAGGGGAAACAAGCTGAGGATGAGTTCAGAGACTTTCCTCTAATGAGCCTTGCGTTTGCCTCAGTTAGTGCTGGGCGTTCACCAACAAACTTTACGCACTCGACTACAGCAGGTGAGCACAGAGCTTAGGTTGTGCAGCTTGCTGAATCAAATCTGACCTGAGACGAACATACAAAAGAGAAAAAGAAAAAATGAGTGGACACACATGATGGGAGAGGTCATTCATAGTAACCATGCTCCCCATTAAATTGCCAGTTCCAGGAAAAGATGGAGGGGGGAGGGAACAAAAGAGTTGGATTGACATACTGAGAGAGTAGTCATGTCCCCCTGGAGCAGTATTAACAGACAAAAGAGAATGTGGCGGCTCTGGTCAGGTGAGGTCATGGACAACAAAGACGTCCTCGGGAACAACAGTGCTGCACATTTTGACGTCGACATTCAAGACTGACTCTAATCTGACCTTTGCACCTCTGTACCTCACAGCTCTGGAGCGGCTTGCCTGATGAGTTCAGGGATGGCTACATGTCATTATGGCTTTCATACAATTTGATGTCACCCTGAAGGTTTTAATTCCTTTTGTATTTTCTGTTTTATTGTTTTGTTTTTTCAGGTCATCTATTTTTAGATTTTGTATTTTGATTCCACATTAGATTATTGCCTCAGGAGCTTAATAAACATATTTAAGAAACATTACAGTTCAATAAAGGAACAAAGGCCACGCTGGGCCTAGAAAACTGGCTATAAAAAACTTTTTTTTTTTTTTTTTTTGATAGGAAGCATATCTGACCTTATTTACAGTGAGCGATGAAGCTATTTAGCTTTGGCACATAAATTATTTTTATGTGGGAAATTTACACTCCAAGCTTAAGTGCATGAAACTAAAACTGTATATACTTTATTCAAGGCATCTTGCAGCCTGTGTCATTGCTGTCTGATGTCTGACCTGTTCTTTCTGAATTAGGTTGATGCTTTAGTCTGGTTCATTACAGGAAGTGTCAGAAGTTGGCCCAGTGCTCTGCTGGGCTGTGTGTGTGTGTGTGTGTGTGTGTGTGTGTGTGTGTGTGTACACACACACACACACACACCTAAGACTGTACCATTAGTTCTGGTTTAAAGGAAGATTGTTTGACCTGTAACTGACAGTAAAAATAACCGATAATGACAATGATATGACAATATGTATTGAATCCATTAAGTAATAACTAAACAATAGCATGAAAGACCAACAGATAAAAAGTTAAATGGCGTGTATCTGTGTAATCGAAGTAGCAAAGCTCATGGTCAGTCAGCCTAAAAATACCTCATGTCCAGAAAGTGATTTGGCAGCTCGACCCATTGAGATGCTGCTAATAAAATGTATGTTGCATGTGGTAAACTGTCATTAATGTTACTGGTTTCTGAGGGCTACAGAAAAGTCTTGTAAAACTAATGATGTATTTCCAAATTATTAGTGTGCAGGTGCATGAAGATGAGTTGCTGAGCTTTATTGTCCAGTGTAATCACAGAGCTGGAGTTACAACCATCTCTGCCTATACTGGTATATTTAAAAAAAAAAAAAACAAACAAAAAAACCCCAAAAAACTATGAGCTATATGGTGCAAGTCAGCAGGGATATTTTTAAACATTTTACAGTAGACAAGAGTGTTGTCTACCTTGCTGAGCTGGGAGGACTATTAATGCCACGCACATGTGTGCCACCTGCATAACAATGCCTGTCTGTGTTCAGCCACAATCATTTTTTGGGTTGTACTGTCAGATTTTATCAGTGATCTATGACTTGCTTCACACGCATCCTCTGGAGCATCTAAAAAAGTCTCACAGCCTGTTTCCCTCTCTGTCTGTCTACATTCACGGTTCAGTAGTGCCAAAAATTAGCTCACAACTACCCTTATGTAAATATGTTCTGTTTTTTTTTCCCCCCGTTTTTTCTCTAATTTCACAACAAACTGAATGAAGTTAATCTGCTGTGGACAGATAAAGTTGTATCACGGTGGTTGAAGCACTGACAGAGAGGACATGGCCCGTGCCTATCAAGGTATGTGTGCATGGGTGTGTCTTTTTTTTTTTTTTTTTTGAGATACGGTGGGAGTCTTGCTGCCTGCCTGTCAGTCCCTGATAAATGATTCCCTGTGAAATATCTCCATTAAATCTTCCTTTATCAGGGATAGAAGCCTGTTCAGTCCTGCCATTAGCATTGCAATTTATTGGACAGCTCCCAGGCTCAACAAATCAATTCCCAAGTGTACCTGGCCAATTCAGGCCAGATTAGTTCAAATGAGGCAGAGGCAGGTTTTAATAATGCATCTGATGATTACTGCAGCGTTGAGATATCTTTGGTCTTCAGCTCGTCTCAGTCACACACTCACACAAACACACACACACATGCACACTCCAGCTCTTTTGAAGCTTTTTGAACCAATGTCCCACTGTGGCGTTTTCTTTTTTCAGACACACAACAGATGTAAAGCTCACTGCTGCTACTAATGCTGCTATGTCAGCACTGTAAACAGGAAATATATTACCCCTTAAAGAACTTGTTTTAATAAGAAACAAAGCCTGAACATTTATGAAATGGATCCCACTCACTCGTTTTGTCTTTTTTTTCCTGCTTTATGAAAAAAAATATCCAACAAGGTTGTTTTCTTTTTTGTGTGTGCGTGTGTGACAAGCTGTTCATCTCTGCCAGCTCCCATTCACAATAGGAGAGATGTTGTCAGAGAGGAAGACAAAACCCTCATTGCCACCTCCAACACAAGCATCCTTAGAAAACAACCCAAAGCTTTTGTTGATCTTGAATTCATTTGTGTCAACAACAACCCACCGGAGACCGTATCTGTTGCTGTGAGGTTTTGTGGGTCTGAGCTGAAACACATTCACATGAGACAGAATGAGAGGATGTGGGTTCCTCTTTTTTTTTTTTTTGCTTTCCTCTGCTCTCTTCTGCCTCCCCCCCCCCACCTGCTCCTCTCTGTCTGCCTCTTGAGGTGCATTTTCATTCAGATTTACCGTAGATGACTGAGGGTGAATGGCATCTGTAGAAATCAGACATTAACACAGCTATGTTCAAGTGTGGAGACGACCCACTGCAATGTGTCCATTCCCAATTTTTTTTTTTTTTAAACCTGACACATTAACCAAAATGGGCTAACAAACGAAGACCACTCACATAAAGAGAAGAGAACAGAAAAGAGGTGGAGACTCATTATTTGACTGCAGCTGGGGGATGGGGGCTCCATAAAACCAAACAGCTGATGCCAAAAGGGTCCGACAAGCTGTGAGAAAGAGCTGGCCTTAACGTGGGGAGATGGCAGAGCGCTCTGCGAGGTTAAGAATTTCCTCGACCGAGGGGGAGCAAATGCAGAAGAGCAGAGGGCAGAGGTGGTATAAATAGCAAGACCTCCTTCCTAGACAGGAAGTATGAACATATGAGGCAAAGACAGCATCCTGTTCGCCTCCATGTGTGAGTTAAAAAGCCCAAGGAATTGTAAATAAGTTGCTCCAAACCATCTCCTGCAGGGCTCTTCCTCATGAGCAGCACTTTCACATGAGATGACATGCACACACCGCTAAAAAAGCACTTGCGTGTCAGCTTGATGAGCGACTGCATGTGCTCTTGTTCGCGTGAGCATGTGTGTGTGTGGTGTGTGTATTTTATTTTATTTTTTTGGTGCCCTTGCGTGTATGCAATAGTCCCAGCCACAGGCAGGGTGCTGCGCTTATTGGATTATGTATCTCCCAGTCATACAGGAAAGAGGGTGCTATTAAGGTCAGGAGCCCCGGGTAGAAGGAGACGAAGAGGTGAAAAGGAGGAGAAGAGGAGGAAGAAACGGTAATGTAAAGCTGCAGCGGCTTGAGACGTGCACTGTCTCTTTGTCTCTTGTCACTGTCACTGAGGTCTGTGTCACTGCCCGCTGAAGCACCCAGCATCCTCGGCGAGAAAGAACTGCTCCAAGCAATCACCCTGCAACAGCTGATAGCAACTGACATTATTAAAAACATGACTCTACAGCATATCAGTATGTAAATGTAACTAATCCATTTCCCAATCCTGAAACACTGTCATAATTAGAAAACCCTCAGACTGAATGACGGGGGAGGTTTCAGGTCAACATAATTCTCAATTTAATATCTGCCTCATTTTGTGCGTTTGATAATTTTTTGGTACAGAAGGGGAAACACGTCAAACACTATTGCCAATTTCAAGTTGCTGGATAAGTATTTACTACATTAACTGCCATGAAACCACAATTTAGAAAAATGTATTACAACATTACGTTAACTTATTATTTGAGGCAGATTAAATATATACAAACCTAAAGTTAAGCTAAAACTGTTCTTAGTTTTAATATCTATTGCTGTGTACGGTCCTTTCTTAAGGTCAGCAGCTTAAGTTGAGGTTATAGGGTTAGGGTTAAGGGTATAGTACGCCCTCTGAGTAGCTATGTCTTCTGAGCAGATTGGAGGTTATAGTGAGTTGCTATCGGAAAGTGACAAGATGGGCCAGGGCTAGCTGGTTAGCATGCTAACTTCAGTAGAAGAAATGTTCATGTTGTTGTGTTGTTAACGTCACCACTGGAGACAGCTCTTGGCAAGTAAAGGAATAAAGTTTGATGCCAAACCTGCAGCATTTCTTCTAGACTGGTGAGTAAACAGCTATTAATGGTAACGTTGGCTAGGTATCTACAGCAAAACTTACAAATAGCTCCTTTAATGTTCACATCAAACATCGGAATGGGTGTTTCGGAAACTGTGTCTGGAGTTTTTAAATCAGACTGGTTTGGAAAATCAAAAAAAGCTCTATGGCCAGAAACACCTTGTTGATGTGAGAGGTCAGAGGGTATGTCCAGACTGGTTAGAGCTGACAAAAGGCTACAGTAACTCACATAACTACTCTTTACAACTGTGGTGAGTAGGAAAGTGCCAGAATGCACAACTCGTCCAAGCTCCACATCAGGGTCCACTCCTGTCAGCCAAGAACAGAAACCTGAGGCGGCAGTGGGCACAGTCTCACCATAACTGGACTCTTGAAGACTGGTCTGGTGAATCTGGATTTCTGCTGAGGCAGCATATGGTCTGTTCAAAATTTAGCATCAACAGCACGAATCCATGGACCCAATCCCCCTTGAGAGCCAAGGAGAGCCTCACCTAGTATTAGTACTAGTATGTTCCTAATAAAGTGCTCATACAGTGTACATCTGCCTTTTTATGATATATATGGAAACCTCATTGTGTTTTATGTTACAACATCCATCTCAAAATCATTAACCATAAATCATAATATTTTGCCTACAGTGTATAACTGCCTGGGTTACTTCCAGTTCATTCTCCCTTTGACACATCTCACTCGGCATCAAATGATGTCAGAACCAAAACAGCAGATTTGGAAAACAGGTGAGTCAGAGTGTGTTGAGATCACAAACGAGCTTCTTCTGACACACGGCACCCCACATGGATGAAGCTGCGGTGGGTCCTGGCCTCTGGACATGGGCCTAATTCCTCTCCTGACTCACCCTGCAGACAGATGATCTTATCCACTTGCAGCTGTAATGTATAGTAATCAGCTGTTAATGATGCCTCTTCATCTGATGGCGTTGATAAGTGCTCTCATAGTTTTAAAACCAATAGGAAAAAAATGTCCATATTCAGTTGTTAAAAAGAAACATGAGACACCGTCTTTCAAGGATAAAGAGTTTCAGCTTGCCTGAAAAACCCATCATAAATAAATCCTTACTCAACTATTTTTAGTTGAGCTGCACATATTATAGCTGAGCAGTAGGCGGGAGCAGTAAGGGAGGGAGAGAGCTGGGGAGAATATACAGGAAACACAGAGGCGAGGGAGAGGGAGGGCAACACACTCAAAAACAAGACGTTAGGATTTTGAAAAATCTGAAAGCTCTTCATTTCCCCAGGCTACATAAATCTCATTACTTCCCCTGCATTGCTTCAGCATATAAGGTGAAAAATCACTGCATTTTACATCAAAATGCTGAGTAACATAAAGACATCAGGCTGTTGTTCAGGGCAAATGAAAATGTTCAGATGTGCAGAGCAACGCTTTGATATGAGTCAGTGTTTTATAAGGGCTTGTGGGTATGAACGCCAAGACAACACTAAACCAAACAGACTTTCTTTCCCTTGTTCTGTGTTTTAGTTAATTTACTGTAATTTTGGGAACAGTGGGAAAGAGTCAGGGCTGAGTTTGGCCCTAGGCTCCAAACCCCAACCTTCACTCACAACTCAAAACTTTAAAGCCATTTGCAGGTCAGTGTTTGATGTATATGTTTGAACTTTGATATACAAGGTCATAAAAATCAAATAAGTTGTACAACTCTTCTTGAAAAGGAAGAAATTTTGGTTTTCTTAACTTAGCCTGAGAAGTTTAGACAAGGAACTAGATATGATGATTTTATTAGTTCTCTTTTTCACCAGTTTGAGAGATTTGAGTTAACTGTGTTGAACAAAGCTAAGTCTACAAACATGCTAAGTAGCTCTGTGAGACTGTAGCTACTTAAGCACAACAGTGATTTGTGCTTAATGCTAACATCAACACGCTGGCATGCCAACAGTCACAATTTAGCAAGTAATATTTACAAGGTTTACCATAGTTCACCCTGTTTGCAAGCTATTATTTGCTAATTAGCATTAAACACAAAGTAGCACTGACGCTAAGAATATATTGACCTAATGTTAACACTAAGGAAAATAACTGAAGTCATGACGATTCATCCAGTATGAAACGTAAATGTCTGCAACAAAGTCCATAGACATCTAATAGTTCTTGAGGCATTTCTGTCTGGACCAAAAACACCAAACAACCAAATATTTGTCAGGTTTTTATAATCAGTAGATAAAAATCTATTCTATCTAAGTATTAATTCATTTTTTTTTTCAGCTACAGCTTCCTCTTACAAACAGCCTCATGGTGTCAAATGGCCAATTGCTCATTGCCCTACAACTGTATCTATAAGCTCACTATAGACCAGTACTACTGGCTGACTCACATTGTTACAAAGAGTCCTTTCCCTGCTGTTCATACACTGACACACACAGACACAGACACACTTCGGGCTAAAGACATCATGTTCTCGTCAACTGAGTCACTCGAGTCAAATGAAGTTGTGTCAAGAGCAATAAAAAGTCAGACAGTGAATGTGTGAGTTCATGCCTGTGTGAACATTTGAATGCAGCAAAATTAAGTCAAGCTACTTAATGTTTGAAAGTCTTAGTGTGCTTGTGTGACCTCCTGTGTTTATGAGCAATAGCGTCGCCCCCTGGCTCAGCTCTGGCTACAACTTCTGCAGCACTCCCCCCCAGGGAGCAAGATCAATGCCGGTGCTTTCACACTGGGAGTAAAAGGAAACAACTCTCTATGGTCCATAAGACTTTTCTGCACCAGGATGATTTTCCATTTCTAGGAGCCAGGCTCAACCCACAACAGCCTAAGAAGAAAAAAGAAAAAAAAAAGAAAAAGAAAAAAGAATGATCCAGGCATTTCGGATGCCGTTAAACATCCCTCAGTGCAGCACAGAACGAGCTCAGAAACCCTTTTGAAAACAAGAGAACCATGCGATATTGGAAAAGCCATAAGGAGGCGGTGATATATTAAACTGCCAGCTGAACAGTGCAGGCACAGCCGCTTGTTCTCTTTCTAGATAAAAAAAAAAAAAATGTGTGTGTGGCAGAGAATTGGCTTGAGGGAAGCTCCATGGTTACTCTAGTCTCTTTATAATGTACCCACTGCTGCTGTGAGATTCAATAGAGCAAAGTTTCCTTTGTTTCCATGTCAGGGTTTGGATGGTGTTCATGGTTTCTTTCCCTCCGTCAGACCTACATTTAAAAAAAGTTCAAAAAGCATTATGGATTAGTTTTATTGAACTTCAAACCCATCAGTAAAGTTGCTGGACAGCTTTGTAAAAGTAAGTTATTTGTTTTCTCATTTATGCACTAAAGTGTGACTCAACTCTAATGGCAAGGATCCCATTTCTGAACATAACTCTTCTATTGAAAGTGAACTATGCTGAGTGATAGTCTACAAACATCTCTCTATAATGAATAAAATCCAGTGTGACTACTGACTGCATGCCTGTGTCCACACAATGCTGCACACGCACGCACGCACGCACGCACGCACGCACGCACGCACGCACGCACACACACACACACACACACACACACACACACACACACACACACACACACACACACAACGGTCACACTGTTCTGGTCGGGGTGGAAACAAGCTGTACCGGGAAGCTTGACTGTGCCAGCAGGCTAACAAAGTCCCCACTGTGTGTGTGAGAGTGTGAGTACGTTGGCTTTCCAAAAACACTCTGCTGTCCGCTCTGGAGCAGTGTGGGCAGTCGGCGATTTTACGTTGGCTTTTAGTGGTGTGCACAGCTTGGCACCTTTTCGACGCATAGTGCAAATCCCACAGAGTTGAACTTAATAACAAATGTTTCTGTATCCAAGAGGAAATTGGAGCACATAAACAACCAAAACAAGAATGTGTACACCAGTCAAGGTCTGACTGTAACGGATACTGCATCAGGAGCCAAAAACAGTGGTGCAGAACCTTTCAGGCTAGTGATCCTTTAAAGGGAAGTAATGTCTAATCCATGTTTAGGGTATTTACCAAATATTAATCGGTCCCAACCTTGCACAAGTTTCCCTGGAGCAAACAAATGTTTTATAAAACTTTTTATATATACAGACCTTGAGTCTCCTAGAAAAAAAATAAATAAATAAAACTACTACTTTAAAAATAACCAGTGACTGCAACCCTAACCCTACTCTCAAACCTTTCATTACACTAACAAGTAATTCAAAGAGAATCAGCTCTGTCTCTTTCTTGTGTGTCCTATTTTTCCCTGGTGTGTCTCTCTCCCTGTGTGTTTTTATAAATGCGTGCGTGCTAGATGATGCTGGGTGTGGCCCTCCAGCTCCTCATCCCACCACATCACCTGCATTGTGTCATTTCCACAACCTCCGGGTCAAGAAATTACACAAAATCTAAGCAGCCTCTGCAGACATCGCCCCACAAACCCTCTTTTGATCTGGGGAAACATCTGTGTGTCTGAGTTCTGAAAACGCCTTCTGAAATTTAGTTTGTTTGCAAAATTGCTTGAGACCTGAAGCGGTATAATGATCCAGCATTTCAAAGGGTGTGAAAAAAAAGCAAAGATGACAGAACGCTCTTCTTCTATCCTGCACATTATCTTGCAACCTCTCATATTATGCCTGTGACCCTCAGCGAGGATCCTGATCTCCAGGTAGTGAACTGGTGGCCTTAAACATGAAGACAGCATTTATGTGGTAGATAAAGTGAATATGAATACAGGGGAATCCACACAGATCCACACACACACTCTCTGCTCCATGTGCATCATAGCAGCTCAGGCTCCAGGCCTCTCAGGGTGAAACTGAGGGGATTATCGATTGTTGCCATTTAGGCTGAGACAGGCCCAGTCTGGCCATTAGCTTGCTATCCTCCCAGCCACTGACTGCAGAGAGACCACTCTCCTTCATCACAAAGGGCACTAAGGTGCCTAGCTGAGTGAACGCACTCCCACCACAATAGGAATGGCAGCAATGTCACTCTTCATCCTCTGCTTCTTTTCTTCCTCTCCTCTCCACTTTCCATCTTTCTTTTCTTATGCTCTTATTTCAATCTTCTGCAATTAGCTTGTCCCTTCCTGTCCTTATCCCGTCTCTACCTCAGACTTTGCTCCTGTTTGACATTCTTTCTCCTGTCAAACACTTGACCTCTGTCAGACAGTGTTTTTGTCCACATCACATCTATGTCCCTTGTTTCTCTGCGGGTGTCCGCTCTCTCTCTCTCCCTTTCTCTCCGTGTATGTCTGTCTCAATCTTGCATAGTCAGATGACTTGTCAAGCTCACTGAGGTCTGGAGAAATGCCAGTGCATTTGGCATGGTTGGTCCAAAAAAAAAGGACAGAAATACAATTGTTCTATTTTAAAGAGTAGAATTAATTTTTTTTTTTTTTTTTGGGGGGGAGCTACAAAAAAAATGTGAAAAATGCCTGTCACAAGTTCAAACATGGCTTGGTATCTGAAAAGCTCTTACACTATATGAAGAGAGAAAATCAGCAGATCTGAGAGGCTGGGACCAAAGTGTGTTTGGCATTTTTGCTTGATAAATACCTTAAATGATGGTAATCATGATTATTAACTTGTGATCTTGTCTATACAAGATTCAAGTCTTCTTCTGTCCCTCACTCTCTGTCCATCTTGCTCTGCCTCTTTCCCTCCTCTTTCCTCACCTAATCTCTCCATCTTTCTCCCCCCTTCTTTTGTGAGCCTTGGGGAAGCACCCAGAAGCAAACTAATTTTCCTTCCCTCAAGCCCCGCTGCTCTCATCGAGGCTGTCTCCCTCTATCTCCCTCTACCTCTTTGTCAATCTTTCACCCTAATCTCCATAATGCAGTCTCTGTCAGGAGCTGCTGTATGTGCTTTGTCCAGGGCTGGGCTCTGGGATGATGAGCAGGTAGCTATACGGGCATTCTCTTCTGGTAATTGCAACTGAGGCAGAGCAGGCACAGCATGAGGGCAAGGCATGCACACCCACACACCCGCACACCCGCACGCCCACACGCACACACACACACACACACACACACACACACACACACACACACACACTACTTCTACCTTTGTGAGGAATAATTGACAGAATGCATTCCCTATCCTCTTACCCCGACCATCCATCAGACCAATACAACTAACCCTAACCTTAACCCAAGTCTTAACCCCCCTCCCCCAAAACAGCCCTTTAAATTTGTCATGACTTGCCAAAACGCCACTCTGTAAGGTCTGCAACTCCAACCGGTCCTCACATAGATAGAAAGACAAGTACACTCGCATTGACACAAACACACAGGAAGCTGAGCACAAGTACCTATTATGTTTAGGAGACAGTCTCACCAAGTCAGAGGTTGGAAAAAATGTCAGAAATGGTCACTTTCTGCCTCCAGAAAACAGTCGACCCGAGTCTGCAATCAGGGACAGATACACTATGTAATCTAAGTACAGCTCATTATTTATACATTTTAAGAAACTAATTTCAGTGCTAATCATCTTTTGATTCACTGTTTATCTATTTTTTTTTTCTATTGTTCCAGTTTTGTTTTCACTTTCTGCTCTGATCCTGGTCACCAGGTGATATGATTGGCTAATATCAAGAGCATCTCCAGATGAAACACCCCACAGCGGCAGGTGTACTGGACCTTGGTCATCATGGTAACAATGATAAATATGATGTTAAGGCTATGGAACAGTCACACATTTGGTTAGGCAAAAAAAAGATAAGTTGGGTTAAGATAAGTACTTTCATGAATGAGCTAAGTTTTTCTATTGCTACATAGCCAGTGTTAGTATTAACAGCTGTTTACTTATCAGTCTAGAAAAAATTTCAGCATAAGGCTATTCCTTTACTCACCACGAGCGGTCTCCAGCAGTGGAAAGCAAAGCCAATCTTAACTTGTTTCTATCATTTTTTTTTTTTTTTCTTACTGAAGTTAGTATGCCAATCTAATCATTTTCTAATAGCAACTCACTGTCGCCTCCAATCTTACCCGAAGACATAGCACTGCTCAGAGGACGTATTATGAACTCATACTATGAAGAAGACGACAGCTGAAGTTCTTGTCTTCTGGCAGGAAACCAAGTTCAGCAGCAGAGAAAACTTACATACAGACGCTTTAACGTTGAAGGACCTTTGTCATCATCATGAGCACAAGGATGAACGCCACAAGGTCAAGGATGAAAGAACGCTCTGTCGACCCCTCCATCCACCCACCCCAACCTCCTCCTCAAGTTAACCTTATACTAAATCATTCGACTGCTTCCTTTGCTCCCATCGTAATTCCTACAGCTGCTAGAGGTCACCTGACATAAAACATAAGTATGTGTCGTAATAAGCTTCTGGTCTATAGGGTCTTTTTGTTTTGTTTTTTTTTTCATGGCAGCCATTATATGTAGGGCGACTTTGATCATCTGATGATGCTCATCATATGGTCATCTTTGATAATAAAGTTTAGATATGACATTAAATATTTTTAAACTTCAGTATAGTATAGTAAAAAAAAAAAAAAAAAAAAAAAATCACTATTTGCCTTAAGAAATACAGCACACATTAAGAGAAATCAGTCATACACAAGTTGGTCCCAAACATAAGAATCCTTATTTATCTAATTAAAAATACTTACTATTCTTATACTGTTATTTTCAAGCGATTTTTTTCTACCAAAGCAATCTATACTTCCTTTTAACATTTTTTCTAAAATAGGTGGTGTACCCCTAAATGGGGAAAGTTTTACCTTTACCTACACATCAGGCAGTCCACCCCATTGGCCACATATGGGCTGTGCATCATTACTACCTGCTACGAGGCACCTGCAGGGAAATAAATGAATAGAAACACAGGGGAGGGCATCAGTTTAGTGGCCGCTGCGGGGGGGAGTTTATAACACCTGGCAAGATACCCAACCCCGCACAATAAGGATCCTGGCTGCTAGCTTTTTATCAGCCATATCGAATTACCATGCACCATGCTGAACACAAGCCGCGGCCCCAAGTAAAAAATACAATAATCGTAACCAAGAGAGATCGGAGGTGAGAAAGAAAAGTGAGACCATGACATCTGGTGGGAGGAAGAGATGCATGATGAGAGGACGATGGGAGGAAAGCATGGGGAAATGAAGTAGCGAGGGCCGTGCAGTGCAGAATCTGGCAGAGAGATGGTGGAGGAGGATGGGGGAAGAGGGCGGATTAATAGGATCCGTAAAAAGGTAAGTGTGCTGGAGCATCCTGCTTATATCAGCCTGTCGCCATCACCCTGAAATGTGTTGCCACAACTTTCTATAAAACATGCCGTGGGTAATGAGAGACCATGTCATCCATTCAGTCCAATTTCCATTTTACAGCCCTTTGATCGGACGAATCAGGGAGCACTGGCCCCAACAGAGACTTTATGGGCCCGGACTGCAGTGTACAAGCGTGTGTGTGTCGGTGTCATCCAGTCCTTTGATGTGCTCCTGTTGATGAACTGGGCTGTATAAAAAGCAATGACAAATTTAATGAATGCTATAGACACTGCTGTCAATGCTCCAATTGAGTAAAGTGGTTATTTCCACATCTGCACAGTGATTTTATTTTTCGGTCAACTTGTAATAA
Source organism: Rachycentron canadum (assembly GCA_038496675.1). Classification (NCBI taxonomy): domain Eukaryota; kingdom Metazoa; phylum Chordata; class Actinopteri; order Carangiformes; family Rachycentridae; genus Rachycentron; species Rachycentron canadum. The sequence goes on from CM076666.1 coordinate 5,816,755, forward strand.
TTCTGCATTAATGTGCTCAGCTGAACCTGTAGCATGGGGGGGAAATAAAAAGGTTATTCTGGGTCGTTGTATTATCATAATCATCCTGGTGCTGGTTTTTGTGTGCTTTGCTCATCTACATAGCGTTTAAATCCTGCTGAGGACCTAATGCTGTTGTGGGTCTCTGTTTTTATTCTCTGCTCATCCCTGAAGGGAACAATTACACTTTTGTGCCCCAGAGGTCAGAGGTCAGTGTCAAGCTTACAACCAGATAAATTTCAGGTTATTGCTTAAAGAGATGTTCAGAATCTAACCTTCACTGCGTCCTGTGTGAGTCTGTGTGAACCTACAGTACAAATGCTGTGACATGCACGACATGTACTAATGTCAGCGATGCACAAACATCAGTGTACTTTCCTGTTTTGCAGAGACAGGAAGTGACACATTGGCCAACTTTGGAGCTTTGGTGATTCAAATTTGACGTAGCATTAGTTAATGAAAGGAGAATGTTTCTCAATGGACAGTGAAAGTGAGGCACGCTTCCTAAATGTTTTCCCTTTTTTGTTATCTTTCAAGATGGCCGCCAAGCTGTCACAGTTTTTCTTTTCTTTTCTGAGATGAGCTTTTCCAACTTCTGTGGAGCATTGTGGGACAACAATGTCCACAAACACCACCAGATGGAAAAAAAATAAATAAATAAATAAAGGATAATCTTTAAGCACCTCATGTTGTCAATCTCAGAACAGTCAAAACATGGTTGTAATCCACATGCAACACGCAGTCGTAACACAATCTTGAGATTTAAGCCTCACACCATGTGCTGTCTTATCTCTGGAAATATTACAACAAAAACTTTACGCTCATGTTCACACACTTGACATTTCTAGTTTTGTTATGTTCGGATCCAAGCCAAATGCAAACACGTGATCCATTGACACTTGTTAGGCGCAGCTAACTAGCAAATACCCTTTCCTATCTACGCCTTCTGATACTACGAATCCGTCTGCTCTTTCCACTTGATACCAGCGCTGACAGTGTGCTGCAACAAAAAACTAATAATCTAAAACACAGACAATATTCAGATTTAATACAGAGAGCAGTCTGCACAAGCTGTTGTTTACTTTTTTTTATATGATGTTTTTCTTTTGCCAGTGAATCCCCCTTGTCAAAAAAAAAAAAAAAAAAAAAAAATCAAAGAGGATCCATTCTCTGCCATTTGGTATCACTCATGATTTAATCAGGGTTTTTGAAAAGCAGATTATTCTCATGATCCTGCAAAGCTACCTGTGGTCTGTGTGCCAAATGTCCCCCTAAAATTAATATCTTTGTGAAGGTGCTGAGACTCTTAGAGCATAACATACAATGAAGGTTTGGGAAATTATTGCCAGTTTGAGAGCAAATAGAAAATGATTACATAATTCAAAGTGTACACAGAAATGCACATTTAAATTTGCACACAATAAATATGATTTGTGAGTTGAGTGGGTTTGCCTTCCAGCTCAGATGAGATTAATCCCTGTGCAATGGAAATAAAAAAGAAAAAAAAAAATTGATTGAGGACGGACTCTCTTTTTGGTTATTTTTCCTCTTTTCTCATGCCAGTGATTCCTCAGAGAATGTACCTGTCCATCATAGCTGTGCCTGTGGGGCCTCGAAGGGAGGAACCAGGGGAGGAGAAATAATGAGAGCTCACACCGGCTGCAAAGAATTCAGCTACTCTCCCACTGCAGGAGGGATGGGGAGGTGGAGGGGGAGGGTGTGGGGCCGTCCCCCCCTCCTTTATCTCACCACTTTAGTCCCATGGCGCTCCAAAGACGCCCGCCACAACAACGGGGACACACCCTCCAGTGACCACTTGCTCACAACGCAAAGGCGGGAGAGAGTTGCGATTGCACCTCAGCAGCCTCGTGGGCCGACTCCGCACCACACAACAGCGAAGCCAATAAACTTCAAAGAGCCAGGCTGAGCGCTGGGTTTGTGCCAAACTGCACCGTCAGTTTGTCTTGCAGCAGATAGTAACATTAACTGCCATAAAAAACAAAGGAGGGCAATTATTTTCACAATAACACTCTGACTGCACCAGAATACAAAAGTTCAATACACGATTTTTATATTCAGCTCATCACTTTTTTTTTCTTTTCTTTTTCTTCTTCTCTCTCCCTCTTTCTCTGTTCAGGAGGATTTAAATTACAATGTTGTACAATGCTGTCAGAGGGAAAACAAAGGCAAAATAAAGTGGAGGGGGCTTATTGATGTGGGAAGGTGCTGGTTCTTCACTTTTAACAGTGCAATAGTTTTAGTGCAGCAAAAACAAAAAATAGGACTGAAACACAGGAAGAAGAATAGATAATAGAGAGAATACTCTTGTAATCACGATTTCTGTATCTGGTAATTATGACTTGGCATCTCATAAAACAAGAAAACAATACATTACCCTGTAAATATGAGACCTTCAGCTTGTAATTAACCAGTATTTTATATACAAACAACATAATTACAAAATACAGACCATGTAATTATGGAATAAAGACCTCAAAATGTCATGTTACAAGTTAAAATCATGGGATCAGAATTCTTCTTTTGACACTAATATGATTCAACTCAATGGGACATTTGTGTTAAAAGGAAGTCAAACTGCGGAGCAGGTGGGCATGGAACAGCTGGAGGGCGTCCAGATGGCACAAAGCAGTGGCTAATCAACCAAACTTATTTTAACCACCGGAGGTTAGGTGGAGTAACTGACACACACACACACACACACACACACACACACACACACACAGGTAGGGCACACACCAACATTTTCAATTCAAGTGACTTATGTTCAGCAAATTATACTCCACTTAACTTTCTAAGTGAAACAATAGGTTCCTTCACAGGATCCTGAAAGGATTAAAACAAAACCTGTGTGTGGTCAGAAAACTGTTGCTGTCCATCATTTAACCTGACAGCCAACAAGCCAAAGCTACTAATAGAGTACCAGAGCAGAGGGAACACAGCAGGATAGAGTCACATAATCACCTAAGGAGGAGAGCATCAGGTCATCATCCTTCATCCCCGTTCCCCTAAAGGCCCCTCATAGTCAGTTTTTTTTAATCAACATTAACATTTCATAATTCATAATAAAAACAATTCAAAACCCTTCAACACACTGAGATTTCTCTCAAATGACCACATGTCATCTGGACCTCAAGCTTTTGCTCATCCGTCACGTACACCAGACAACACTGTTAGAGCTGACAAAGAGCAGATTCCATCGTCAGTCCATCACATTTCGTCCCTATTGTTGCAGTAAAGTGTGAACTCGACGGCCGCGGCAAGTCAGTCAAACAGTCAGCATCCCCGAGCCGAGGACCACCACCAGCACCACAGGCCATGCCCCTGGATGACAACCTATTGCTCAGCGACCACCTGTTTCCGCGGCTACCGCCATAACGAACTGCGGGGATAATGAGGTCGTGGGAGTGGAGCAATGGAATAGAGAGGTGGGAGGGGGTGTCTAAACACAGGGAGGGGGAGGAAGCTGCCATTTATAATTCATGTCAGGAAAATTATCATCAGCACTGTGGCATTTGGAATGAATTATTGATTGAGTCATGGAAGCTTTATGCAAAAACTTGCAGTTGGGGGTGGGGGCAGAGGGGTGGGGTCCTAAAGGACAGGCCTTGAAGTACGACAGCGACAAAAGGAGTCGCCAAAAAACGGGGACGCAATCTTGTATCGAGGGGAATAAACAGTGGTGAGAGATGCAGATTCAATAAAAATACTCTATTGTAAGTACAATTTCTGCATTTCATTACTGACAGATTGCACGTCAGCAGCATTTCATGGTCCAGCTCATCAAGGTAAAACTAATTTTAACTCCTTTGCATACTGTTATTATTTAATCTACAAACAGGGAATACTTAAGAACAAGGAATATATACGTGCTGAGGTGAGAGTTTCTGTGAGCCTGTTGGGATAAATGTTCTCATTTCTATTACTAAATTAAAAAGAAACGAGCTCAGGTATCTAATATTATCCCATTGACACCTGCTGAATATTTCCCAATAAACTTCCCCCTTCCACCGACCCTTCTTCCTGAGGGGCAAGGTAACATGAAGAATCCCGGTTTAAAAAAAAAAAAAAAATCTACTTGGGCCTTGACAGTGAAGGACCGCTGCAGAGGACATGGTCACTAATGGAGGAGGATGCATTGACTGGAGTGGGCGACCCTGGCTGCTTGACCCTTAAACCTCCACCCATTTACTGCACTCTCTCCAGCCTGAGTCTGGCAGGCATGAATCACTACATGCGATTCACAGTGTGAGTCTATTGTAAAAAAAAGAAAAAAAAAAAAATATATATATATATATATATATATATATATATAAGTCTCCTGGAATATGTACAGCACTGCTCACATACCAGATGATGGCAATTCTGTGAATAACTGTGAAGTTATCCATAAATACATGCCCTCCTAAGACGTGCCACAAGCCTGTAATTACATTGAAAACCAACAATGAGGTTCAAAGGTTTTGTTTATTTTGCATGTTTGCGAATGTTCACGTAGTGAGAACAAATGAGCAAAGGGCCAGGCAGAGAGCTCAGGGCTGAGGTTAAAACCTACTTCAGTAAATAGCATTCAGGCAGGCGGCCCAACTGTGGCTGAGGCACGTTCCAGATGTGAGTAGCACTGGGCGTGGATGTTAAGCAACAGGCTATTTTCAGCCACAGAGGGCAGGAAGGAAATGAATGGAGCAGGAGTTCAGTGTGCGCGGGATTCAGAGCAGCACAGAGGGTAATCAAACACCGCAGACCAATGGCAATCACGCCGCCCTGACGCAGCGTCTGCCACTGCCTCTTCGTTATCGCAACATACTCACACTGGGAGTGGGTGTGAGATGAATGAGCAGGGAGAGGAGGACAGTGAGGAAGGGGTGGGGGTAGGATAAGAGAGGTGGGGAAGTGAGGGGGAAAAGAAAAAGCAAGCAGAAAAAGGGAGCAGTTGGTACAAATTAAATCAGGGGACTGTGTTTCCTTCACATTAATACGCTCCATCTGTTTCAAGGTGTGTTTTGTGTATTCCACATTACAATAAAGTGATTATAGGATGTGGGGCAGAGCATATTTCAGCATAAAATATCAGATTTCATCCAAAAAACAAAAAAAACAAACAACAAAAACACACAGTAATTCACTAAAGGCCAAAACTACCACATCGATTTCTTGGTTACAAGGAGCACAATTGAGCTGTAAAGTGGAAAATGTTCACAAAACACATGTATTAAAATCATCACTGTGTAGAAAGATGGCTTTTTATCACGCAAACAAAGATCTCACGTCAAGGGGACAATTCCCATTCAAATGCAGCGCACAAACAAGAGCCATTCACCTTGACACTGTACTATCAAGTCAATGAGCATCAGCTGAACAGCTCCGGCGCTTCACGGCCCACTCGGTCATGACTCCCTGGCTGTTTGGATGAGACACAAACTGATGCAAGCAACGCCCTCTGCATCTCAAAGAAATGCCCCCCCCCCCACCAATGAAGACGGCAAATCTGTCAGAAAGCTTCCTTCCTTCACCGCTCTCCAGTCGCAGACGGAAAATTACCAAACTGTTGATAGATGGCTAACAGGTGCAGGCTAATTATGCTAATCATGGCAACAGCCAAATAAACTGATTGCCATGTTCATTTAAATGACAGCAATGTTCCTTCGGTGGCTAATTAAAATAGGTTTGGAGAAAAGGAAACGAGGCGGTTGGGTTCGGATGGAGGGAGGTGTTTAAATAAAAGCGTTCTCTGGGGTCTACTGTAATAAGCTGTATTTCATTGGTTTAATGATGTCATAATGAATTTCTAATGATGGGGGATGGGTTTGGGTGCAAAGAAGTGCTGCGATATGTGCATGAAAGCAAACAGTGGAGCTAGTCCCCCCCCCCCCCGCGAGAGGAAAAACACAACAGGGGAACACCAGCTCATGCTGTTTGAGGCAAAGGGTATTCCTGGTTGAAATGAGTTAAGTAATGAAAATAAAAATCAGCAGAGGACATCGAGCAGGATCTGTGCTCCATTTGTTTCAATACTATCCCCCACAGGAAAGGGTATGGGGAGGTTTTGAAGGGGCAATTACTTTTTTTTTTTTTTTTTTTAATCCTTCCCCCAGCACCGGCCCAGTTGGCCCCTGAGTCTCCATTTGCTTGTGACCCAGCAAAAGGCATCATTATAGGGAGAGATGGCGATCAGAGGCCAGGGGAGATGAACTCTGGGGACCCTGGCAGCCAATGTGGAGGTATGAATGGTGGACAGGGGCTGATTAATGTTTATAGAGGCACCTCGCACTTATCGCCCTTTCTCCCCCACAGCCCTCTGTTTTAATGCCACTCTTCAGAGGAGATTAAAAATCTATCCTTCCCAACACTGAATCTGTTTTCAAACGGAGCGGCGTCAGGAACATACTGAGAGTTCAACCTTATCATTTCATAAGAAATCTCATCTGCTTCGCCATTTTTTTTCACCTTTCCTCTCCTGTTGTTCTTCTTGTTAAACCACCTGAAGAAACAACTCATGATGTCAATAACAAACTGTAAATTTCTATAAATTTATCTATCCTGCATTTTGGTCGACCCTCCACACAGTCAGCCCGTTAGGCCACAATAATCAAACAAAGAAAGAAAATACACACGTGTTGTTGGAAGCGTCATGAGGAGAGACGGGCAGCCGCACAGGACGATGCAAAGAGAGGTCAAACAACGCCGGTGACTTGAGAATGGTTCTGGTTTTCTAAAGCTGAGTAAACAGCAGAGCCATTTCCGTTGCAGGAAACGCAGGCGACAAAGATGGGAAACACAGCAAACATCCATCTGATAGGGATACATTACCATCTCGTGTACCCTGCAGACAGAAAGCCAAAGTGCGTCTGGCTCCGCAGACATAACCTGATATGACAAGAGCTCAAAAAGCAGCAGGGATACAGCGAGTCCAGGTCCATGTTTAATAGCTGAAGACGTGATGCTAGCTACAACAACGGAATAACCTGGTTTCAAAAGGTAATGAAAGCTGAATTGATGGATTTTTGAAATGTATATATTATTATTCATATCTTTTGAGGCATTTTAATACATACGGTGACAACTTGGATGCAGCTTGCACACATTGTGTATAAACGCTGTTTTTATAGCCACATTTTTAAATTGTCTTAACCACTGTGTGTGTCCCCAGAAAATTTGCTATTGAGTGAGCGCTATGGGAGCAACAAGCTGTTAGATGATGCATCTTGGGAAGGATGGACTGCACTAGTTGCATCCGGTGTGACTGCTGCCTATAACTGCGCCACTTTCCCAACTCTTTACACAATCAATATTAAATCCGCAATCTCTGGATTGACAATGTTCTGACATCCAGTTTCATTTGACAGAATATCCAACCTGACAGAAAATTTACAGGTTGCTTTTATGAACATTTTTTTCTTTGTGCAATGTGAAAGTATATGACTGACAAAAGGATGATAAGGAAAGAGGAGATGAACGATACCAAACTATGATAAATATAAATGACAGAAGTAAGAATCCCCATTGTTGTCTATCAGATGTGCACACAAAGACACTTTTGTGTCAAGGTAACAAAAGAGGGTAGAGCACAGGAATAGACCAGTGCCCCTTTTATATAACGTTTATGAGGCATTCTCTCTATTTAAATGTATGTCACATTAGTAGGGATCTACTCAGTTCAATATATTATAATGTGATGTTTGGCCTTAATGGAAAATCAATGGTGAGACAAGCCCGCCACCGCTGAGACCATACAAAAGCAATTTCCAAATTGACATATGGAGGGCCTATGTGATTGATTCTGACTGCTGCTGGATTTTAATACCGTTCACTGTGAGCTCATTGACTCTCAGACATCGTCTTGTGGTTTATCTACAAACTGCCAAATGAGCCCTCGTCTCTCTCATTTTTTTTTTTCCATCCTTCTCTCTCATCTTTCCTCTCTCCGTCTCTTTCCTCCGCCCGAGAGTGGGTGCGTTGAGATTGGATACATTAGATAAATGAGCAGATGACTTTCGGCAAACACATCCTCTTCGTAATCGATCACAGTGAGATGTAATGCAGTTTCATTCATATCTCACCTGTACAGAGTAATCCCCTCTCCTGGAGTACAAATAATACTGAAGATACTATATTAACATTCCCACCACACCAATCCTGACATGACGGCATCAGCTGCCATCATCAATTTAATGAATCACACTGTCCCTGCTGCTTGTTTCAACAGCCTAGTAGCCCTGAAAGAAGCTAACCCTCCTACACCGCCCCGCCCGTCTGTCTGGAGCCACACACAAACACACGTCACGCCGCAGTCAGGGAGGATTACAAAGTGCAGGGAAACAATTCACTTTTGGAAGCCGAGGCCAACAGGGGATGCCGATCATGGATTACCAGCCAATCCCTTCCCCCTTTCCTCCTTTAAATGGCAGGAGTTTAAATCTCCTGAAAAGAACAGACACCATAACCCCGCCGCCTCTTTAAACTGTGCAAAAACCAATAGCCCTGATATGCACAACCACAGAGCTTGAGTTAAACCAAAGACCTGCACTTCCATCCATCCATCCATCCATCTTCAACCAGTTATAAAGGCCTGGGTCACCGAGGCAGCCAGCTGAGCAAATTACCCAGATGTGTGAACCTTCCCTCGGGACAAAGATTTAAAAAGTCCCCAGAGGCAATGGCAGAGTCATTATTTAGTAAATACAAACAATTCCCTTGAACATCCCGTTAAAAATCTCCCCTTATAGCTCCTTGGACGTGCGAGTGAGTCAGCCACCTTTACTGATGAGCACACACACATTCAGTATCTCCATAGCAGACTGTTAGAAAGCAGAGTCGAGTTTTACTCTACTCACTCACTGACATGAGACTGCTGACCCTGAAGTGTTAGACCGAATGCTCATTTGAGCATAGTGAAGTTAATGTCACTGACAGATCTGACTTTGAAGTACCTTTAAAGCCAAGCATGAGCATGCACAAACAACTTCAAGTGCTTATATTATTATGGGAACAACAGGCAATACAGCTACAGTAAGAGTAACGTTAAAGGATAACATATCTGAGTGTTTTTCATTTGGTAACCATGTATTTCAATGGCAAGCAAAAATCTTACAACTATATCAAGGCAGCTGGTGTAACACGATCACACTGTATAAATACCACGCGGGACATCTGACAGGAAGGACACGGCTCCGAAATGATATTATCAGCCACACGAGCAGCATCGTGCCTCCAAGCTCCCACTGTATTTAGAACGCAGCCTGTGGGCAGCACCGCTTTGCTCTTGATCACAGTGTCGGCCTGGGCATAGAGATGTTTTGTAGCCTAAAAAGAAGAGCGTCCGCCCCCTCGTCCGTCGTCTCACTCACCTTGCCAAAGTCCCTGACATCGAAGAGGTCAAAAGGGTCAAACAGCTCACTGTTGCGCAGCCCAAACTTGTCGTGGCACACCTTGAGAAACGTCCGGATGTTCTTCAGACACAGGAACTGCAGAAAAAAAAACGAAAGAAAAAAGTGGAGTGGAGACGTAAATGCATGTTCAAACTGAATCTTCACCACACAGTTCAAGCAGTAGTGAAGCATCAACAGCTTTGAATTCATACCAAGTTTCACCCTGTTCCAATCATTATTTGTAATATTCCCTATCACTACAAGAGACTTTTTTGTAAATATTTAATTTCCTGCTTCATGATTGGCAGGCTCTCCGTATCATCCCTTCCTGCTCTATGAGTGATTATGAGTGAGGTGAGCAGGCTGATTGCTGCTCCTGAGGCTGATGGGCTGCCTCTCTGATCCAGATAAGGAGAGCCGTGGAGGAGGCTGTCTCCTGACATCAGAGGACGCAGGCAGCGTACCTCAGAGAAAGACCACCGGCAAAGACCTTCCCCCGGGCTAAAGGTGGCCCTTGCCGGATCGAGACACCGACCTCATGCTGAAAAGGTCATGGGTCACAAATCCATCAAACAACAAGCATGGAAGGAGATACATTGCTGTAGCATTCAATGAGGCATTCAAAAAGTGTTTTTATCTGAGGTAAGCAGACCACTGTGAGGTATTTTAAGGGAAAGTACAAGGCTGTCAATAAAATAGATTTGAACTTGAGAAAGGTGGCCTATATTAGAGAAATGGTTCATATATTAGGAACCCTGCAGCAGCCAAAAAATAAAAAAATGTAAAAAATATTCTGCGTAACAAAATACCCTGGTCACGAATATTGATAGTCCCAGTCCCTAAAATATGGAGAAATAACCTCCAGGGATGGAGGAAACAGACCAATAACTGCACAAGGGTATTGAAATATTAATGATAAGCATAACAGCCTCCCATCTCTCCATCTTTCTGTGTGTGAAGAACACATTACCTGGCATGCAAATCCAGATGCTGCTCAGATATGCCCTTTCATTTCTGGTGAGCATGAGTGATATGAACTGATGGCCACGGATGCAGAACAAACACACAAAAGAGATTTGAGCGAGCGAGGCCCGCGTGGAACAAAATGCTTGATTGCCTATTCTGCTGCAAGCTTTGACAACACACTTCATCCCTGTAATGGCCGTTGCATCATACCAGTAAAACAACAGGCAGCCTCGCAAAGTCGCACTTCACGTTGCGAGGAATGCCTGCGGGGCAGCCAACCACAGCTTCAGGTAGAGTAACACACCGCAGAGCATCCCCACTCCCTCTCCTCTTATTTTAACCTCAGTGCAAGTTGATGTTTCCTTTTGCGACAATTGACCATGTGAGACATCATCAGCACGAGCCCTTTATCCTAATTAGCTTCCGGGCTTTGGGTAAGGACTCCATTTTTTAAATAAAAAGCTTCATCCGATACTGGCTTCCTGGTATTTTGTGGTATTTTACTGTGGCCCCTCCTGGCCACACCTGAGAGCATTGCTTACTCATTCTCATTCATGCGTGTGCATCTGCTCGGCCCTGGTGTCACGGGTGCGAACCCCATAAGAGAGAGACGCACCGGCCGGCGAAAAGAAATGCAATTGGCTAGCGAGCTGAAGTGACATTTGCAGTTCAGCTGCGAAGGTTATCCTGCCTGCAGATCCTCACGTGCAGGAAAAAAAAAAAAAAAAAAAGCTTATTTTCCCAGCCCTGATATGAAAAGGTAACATTTGCTAGAGTGGTTTGGAGACCAGAGGAAAAAAGAGAGCGAGAGAAAGAGAGGGAGAGAGAAAGAGAGAGAGAGGGGCTCTGCAGATATAAATCAAGAGAGGGGGGAAGATGTGTCTGACATTCTAATGTATGTTTGGAGATAAAGGAGCCGGGGTAGAGGTAGGGAGAACTGCTATGATCTTGATGAAAAAAATACACCATTTCTCGCGGAGCGGGGAGTGTGAGTGCATCTGGAAATAAACACACTGTGGTCATCTCCTTAGGCTGAGGCTGCCCTCAGCACCACACATCTGAAATTACCTCACTGTGGTCTGCAACACATTCACGGCTGAGCACAGATACTGCTCCATTTTTCACAGGATTGTGGGTTCAATCTCACACACATAAACTGCGCTAAATTAACTTCGGCACTGATAGAATGGAAAGGTTAAAGGAATTCTTGTTTATGCATTTATATAGTAAACTAAAAAAAACCCAAAAAACATAAAAACGTGTGTCACACCCAGAAAGTTTGAACAATTTTTTCAAGGACTTGTGTGGTGTAAATGTAACACATCTGTTGGTTACCGGTGGATATGCATGTCTTCGTTATTTGAATCTTTATGACAATAACCATTAGCTGCAGCCCTTCTTCATAAAAAGCTAATTTAAACCAGTTTTTTTTTTTTTTTCTCAGAAACTGCCACAGATGAAACTTTTCGTTTTCACAACAGCAGATTGGCTCATTATGGCTTCAATCTGTTTCATTACTCCCGAACCCAGAGATTGCTGTTTTAAGCCTCAAAGAGATATACAGGCTCCCACATATGGTTTTACAGCTAACGCATTGCAATAAAAGTTGATTGTGAGTGAAGACAGTGTGCAGGTGTTTCATCACGTTTAGCAATTATATTATTACATTATTAGTTGTTGTTGTTGTTTTTTTTTTTTTTTTTTTTTTTTGCATATCTGTCGCCTAAGGGTCTCTAAAGGCAGTTAAATGGTCTTTTCTTTCCCAAGTCATGTGACAAAAGAAATGACCCAACAGTTGTGCAAGTGTATGTCATGACAACCTCTCCATCTAGACCAGAAAAAAAAAAACACACATGCAAACATGCTACATTTTTGAGCACTCGCCAATGTGTTGACTGCTTGCTTCAAGTGGTTGCCATTTGACATAGCCATTGTGTCAAACCGCCACTCGTGGCTCACTTAACTGGCCTTTTAAAATTGCATTTTTCAAGGCTTTTAGTCGGTGCAGTCAGCATCAGAGCCAACCTTCGCTGTAAACATGAGTTCTAAATCAGGCTTTTTACAGATTATAACACATCCCTTTGGGGTGCAAAGAGGGAAAGAGAAGGTCAGAGAGAGAGAGAGAGAGAGAGAGAGAGAGAGAGAGAGAGAGAGCGAGAGAGAGAGAGAGAGAGTGGCTGAGGAAAAGGGAGGGTAGAGAGAGATTGCCTGTAGGTGGTCTCAGCTGTAGTACAGCGGTAGAGTTTTTACAAGGTGGCTTGTGTGCTCCACTGGAGCGACAGCTCTGATTTTGACTTCTCAGTCAAAAGCAAACAATTCTTGAAGGGAGGCTTGTTGTCAGGAAGGCTGAGAAGAGGAGAGAGTGAGGAGAACGAAGGAAGCAGGAAGGAGAGGAGCAGCAAAGAAGGGAGAGTCAGGTAACAAAGGCCCGTCACATCCCTGACAAGCCCTTGTACTATATCACTACGCTACATCTCCGAGAGAAATAATGCATATTTCCTCCGGGAGGGTGGCCCTTATCTGCACACACTCCTAGATGCTGATATCTGAGGAGAAACAAATTAGAGCTTCCTCCTAAAACCTGAACAACAGCAAATTAGAGAAATGGGATGCAGGGAAAACGTGGGGGTGATCAGGGAAGGATGGGATGAGGAGGAGGTGGGAATGGTGGGTTGTTTTCCCCAAAAACACAGATCTTTGGTGACAGAGAAGAGGGGGTGGGGTTGAGGAGAGGAAATCTGGGAGACAACACAACCCATGGAGGAGAAAGAGCAAAAGAGGAGGCTGAGAAAGCGAATTACAAAGTTACAAAGCCAGTTACAAAACTGCAAGAGCTGCTCTGATCAGAACATGTTTCCTGAATCAATTACCTGCTATCGATTCACAGCAGTTAATGCAAATTCAAGACGAAACAATAACACCTTTGTGTCTGGTGACAGTTCTACACAACAGTACCACAGACCCCTGATATATTTTTTTTTACTATGTCTAGTCCTGCTGCCTCTAACTGAATCACAGGGTTAGCAAAGACATCCAGAAACCCGGTCAAACAAAACAACTGTGCGAGTTCAGACACAGGGCCTGCAGATAAGGATCCAGATACTGTGACAACACTTTCATTACTTCAGGAAATAAGCTGTTTTAATTTATTGAACATTTATAAAATCATAACAAAATGGAATCACTGTTCAAACCATTTCAGATTTTATTCGTCCACTGGCCAAATAGTTGCAGACTGAAAAAGGAAGGTGTCTTTCATCTCAAGAAGCAGAATAAGTGAAGATCAGTCAACTGTAGGTTAGGATTCCTGATAAAGTTAAGATGCTTAACTTGAAAAGTTTCCGGATGCCTCAAAGGAATCAATGAAAAGATCATCTAGGAATGAAAACGAGGAGGCGAGCAGAGGACATTTATATCCAGCAGACTGAGGTGATTCAGAGAGATGATCAGATACTCAGACAGCCAGTCAGACAATTGGACTCAATGAAAGAGACTGATGCCTGTCTCTGAACTGTGATACAGTCATACATTCATTCATACCCACACACACCAGCACACAGTCCCATCGTGTTGTGTCTGCAGCAGTGAATCATTCTACACCTTCAGAACAACAGGAAGACACCTCTCAGCAGGAGGGAGGGCAGCAACAAGGAGCTCATATGAAGGCAAGAAAAGGCTGGCTGAGCTGTTTCCGACAGTCTACACACACACACACACAGAAAAACGCCAGGTATAGGTGATGATGGATTTTGTAAACATTGGGCTTGGGTAATGATCCCACAACTGAGGGTGTTGATTGCTTTCTGGTAAGGAGTGATTTACGCCTGGCAGTGATCAGCACTCCAGCTTTCCAAATATACCTCATCCAAATGCTTGACTCCACAGTGCAGAAAATGTCCATTATACTAGTCCGGTAATAAATAAAGGAAAATATAGTATATTCTCGTAATAAATCTTCCGCCTAAAGGCTTCAAGCAACCTCTAGAACATTCACAGGCTGCTAGGGAAAGTAATGTTAATATGAACATGTGTGTTGATAGATCAGACTCTCGTCTTTTTGGTCATTGAGGTCATTTTCGATACGATGAGCCCTGACAGAAAGATAACCCATGCAACTAAATCCTTAAAAATATGGTGCATGCCCCCCATTAAAGTAGTCTTAAGTATGATAAATCATTGACGCTTTACTTTCTACAGTCAACTTAAAGGGCTGCTGTTCAGAAATAGTCAGTTTGTTTGAGACTTTAATTTTGGCCTTTGGGGTCAATATCACCAATACCACACTGGGTTAACTTTACCTCATACACGTTGGTAGTTAAGTATTTTTTACTATTTCATAATGACTGACTGTTAATTATATCTGTATCAGTCACATTTTTGAATTCACATGCAAAATGTTTTGTGCAAATAAAAACAAATTGTGACAGCTTGAAGTCAGTGTAGCAACTGTAATTATTGATTAATCAGCCAGTTCATTTTTCGAATAACTGATAAATGACTTTGGTCTCTAGAATTGTGAAAAGTGTGAAAATTTACCAATCAGATGTATTCAGGTATCCGATGTCTTGTTCTTATTACAAAGAAAAGCATTATATCTACAATCAAAATAGATTAATTTAAATTGATTAATCAATTAATTGTTGGCTAAAGCTTGAGCTTGTTGTGTCTAACACTCCATAAGTTAACCATATTATAATTTGGGTGAAAGAGTGTAAGACAAACAA
The DNA here is from genome assembly GCA_038496675.1 of Rachycentron canadum. NCBI lineage: Eukaryota > Metazoa > Chordata > Actinopteri > Carangiformes > Rachycentridae > Rachycentron > Rachycentron canadum. The sequence continues at coordinate 5,831,849 of CM076666.1, forward strand.
CATACAAAAGAAAAACACCACATCTCAAAATAGTCTATCGGTGCATCAGCACCCAGTATTGCATCGATGTGAGATCGTTGATCAAGTTTATGTCAAATCACGTTGATTGTTAGTGGGAAATAACAGCTGAGTGAATCACAATGAGAACATGTTGCTAGTTGGCTTCATCAGAGTATGAATTACACATGATGTGGATATTGGCCAACAAGTGTAACCAGTAACAAAGCAGGTGGATGAAACATCTCTCTCAGTCTGCCGTGTTGGACCTTTTCTGTTTAAAACACTGCAACACAAATCAATCCAGATATTTTTTCTTCAAAGTCACTGACCTCCAAGCCTGTGATCTTTGAATCCCCTTGTATCAATCAAATCTGCTTTGATGAATATTTGAAACCAGCAAATTGTTCCTCTGAGTTTATTATTTATTGTGTTGAGTAGAACCAGAGGATTAATGGCTCAACATGATGGAATGGAAACATTGATATTTTGCTATGCACACCCCTCTGTACCATGCAGGTTGGTAAGTGCTGGGTGACACCCACAGGGGAATAATGAGCGCTGTGGTTCCTCTGCCCTGCTTTCAGGTCAGCCAGATGTTTAAGTCAGTGAAGAGAAAGACCCCCCGCTCCTGCAAATTAGAGAAAGGGATGGCGCATGAATAATGCATTGCGATGCTATGCAAATGTGTTAATCTTATCCTATTACCCCTAAAAGCCTGTAAGGAGGCACGGATTGACCACCGTTTTAAATCTCGTACAACCCTCAGCAGACCAGGCAGAGCTGCTTCGTTAGTGAGGCCCACGTGGCTCGTGTTGAAATGTGGAAGTTAAACAGGCTAAGTACAGTTTTTAGTGAGGTTAATCTCCACTACAAAAGAAGATCATTCAGTTTAGAGCATAGACTCTGGGGGGGGGGGGGGGGGGTCACCACAATTGTAGAGCATGGCAACATAATTAAATCAAGCCCTCCTTCACCTTTACACTGGCTACTCATCAAAGCACACTCTAATTGCATGTGGGGCAAGCCTGAGATAAGAAGCACACAGCATGAGGAAGAAAGCATTAGCATTGACCTACAGTAGCATGCCATCAGTAACATGCTCGGAACATGGACATATAATAGGTCATTCGTGAGAGTAGAGACGCAGTGAAGCTGACGCTAACGAAAAAGGAGACCCCCTTCCTGCGAAAGAAAAGCTTTTGTGCGGGGGAGAGCGAAACAGAATGGTGAAAGAGAAGTGATATGTCTTCAAGGTACTGCTCTTTCCTCTCTCTACTGAAGCGGAAATGGCCCCAGCTAGGAACAAAGAGTCTACTCTCTACCTAGTATAGTGCTAGATAGTGTATTATATTTATGGCTTTTTTATTATTTCATTGGTTTTTGTTTTGAGACTGTTATTAGGTTATTAGATTAGATATTAGATTTTGGGATGTTCTGGTATTAAAAAAGAAATCATAAATACACAAACCCTAGAGGATGAACTCTGACTTTGGTGATCCCCTGACATTTCCTCTAGTGCCACTAGTAGGTCAACATTTTCACTTATCTGGTGAAACATCACCTGGACAGGGTCTGTCCAGGTGATGACCTGACCAGACCAGACCTGGACTCAGATCCCCTGAGTTTTCATGTATATAACACTGTCACATCAGGTCAAATACCTGCTAAACACCAGCATGTTAACAGTGTAGCTCAAAGCTGCTTGGTCAGCTGAGAATTTTGTAATGAAATCTTGGATGAAGGCAACCCTGGAAAGGAATTTTTTAATACCTTGCAAGATAATTTCATGAATAAATCAATAAAAACATATGATCAAGATATGAATTTGTCAATTTATTCATATGCAGCCTCCTTGAAAACACGATCATATATTTCAAAGGGTTTGTCTTGATCTAATTCAGTCAACCAAAAACATAATTTCATGTTGTTTAGCCTCAACAATCACCACAATGTGATGCTTTTGTGTTTTTTTTTGTGTGCTTTTTGTGTTTTAGTGCTTTCCATGTTTTCCTCCTTTCCTTTATTTGTTTTTCCTTTCCACTTGTTCTCCAACTCCTTCCTTCGGTCAAAGTTAGTTCTTTAACATGAGTGTGTTGCTATTTTTTCTGATACTGACACAAAACCTATACTGTTTTCAAAGTCTCAGTTTGGGAGGGGTGGCCATAAGCAGAAACTAAGGACTGATACCTCACCCTATTAAGAGGCTATTAATTCCTGTTACAAAAATAATCTATTTGTTGAACCAAAACAAGGTCTGTCCGGACTGTGACCTCAGCTTGACAACCAATTTAATCAGTCATATAAAACTGGCCGAAACCTATTGTGGAGGAAAAGAGTTTTGTAAGAAGTTTTTTGAAGGAGAAAGGACAGATCAACAGAGAGTTTGAGACAAAAGCAAACAAAAAGATTCACTATCATCATCTTAATTCTACCTGACCTGATTTTTCTATTTCCTCTGACCTTTAATGTTGCTTTTCTCCTACCTCTTTGGAGCAGTAATAATTCATAAAGCCTCTTTCCTCTGAAGTGGTAAAAACTACACGCAAAAGATCTTTGTTTTGCGCTGTCCTTGTTTCGTGCAAGACAGGATTCACCTTTGCATGACCGACTCTATCTCCATTTTCGCTGTCAAAAGGGAGGCTGTCAGCTTCTCACAACTGACTGTAATAAATATCATCATCATCATCCACCTGGATGCCCTGGTGGGTGTCCTGTGTTTCATTGCTTCCAATGAATCAGCCTGAAGACAGAAATGATGCTGAAGATTTATATGTTTCTTTCTGCACCTGTTTTTTAAACCTTTAACTCCTGGACTAACAAAGGCCAAGACGCTAAAAGATCTCTGTGCATAATGCAGTCTACCATCCACTCTTCAAGTAAATATGAATCTATGCTGTATCTAAGCAACAGGCCATGCTGCAGAGAGAGTGAGTGAGTGTGTGTGTATGTGTGTGTGTGTGTGTGTGTGTGTGTGTGTGTGTGTGTGTGTGTGTGTGTGTTTGAGGCATTTCCACTCAGGCTTAGCTGCAGGCTCGAGGCTTGATGAATGTGAGAAGGAGGTCCGTCGAGAATCCCAGACACCCATGGATCAATGGCCACTTAATTTATGACATCAGAGCAGGGAGAGGAAGACTGCATCTATCTTTTTCCCCCGGCAAGTTTCCCTCACAACTTAAGGCCCGCCACAGTGATTTAGATCCCACATAAGATAGCGTTACCTTTCCATTCTTTCCACACAACAGAAACTCAAACATACAAGTTAAACATTACTTAGATAGAGATCGTAGGTGTACTAAGCTCAGCCACATTCGCAGCCCATTAAGTCTCACAGTTTTAAATGGTCTTTGGCGGAGCTGTGTTAGATCGGGAACTAACAAGGTGTTTTGACACAGAGAAGCAACAATAACATCACCACTTATGTAACACTTAAAATTCATCTGACAGGGTGTAATTGAAAAGACTGATACTTATGCGGATCCAAACCAAATGATTCTTATATTGTAAAACCACAAACCAAATTCAGATGAATCCTGGGTTTCTGTTTTTTTTTTTTTTTTTTTTTTTTTTTGCAGCAAGACTTGAACCTGAAGTAAAAGCCTCTGTGGCCCTACTTTCTTGAATATTTCGAGAGCTATGAGACCTGTGTGCATGCATGTGTGCGTGTGTATACGTGTGTCAGACATTCAAGCGATGTGTCATGTGTCGGCACAGGGAAAGTTATTGGAATTAGGTATTCAATGACTCACTGAAAACCCTGTGAGCAAACTGGACAGAGGTGAAAATGAACAAAGTACTTGTATTAAGGGCTTAATTTACTAGAGTGGTGTGGTATTTACTTCATATTTCCACTCTGTTACAACTCAGAGTATTTACTAAGCAAATAACAATCCCTCACAAAACATACGATTGGCTCATGAAATAGAATCAATTGATATGGATTAAACTATGCAACGGAGTATATACAGCGCCTACAAGATCAATAAGAGGCATCCTTCATAATAAGCACTTCTACTTTTGCTTCTTTAACTAAATTATGCTGCTAATGCTTTCATAGGTTTTAATGCACTGAGGGCTCATGTACTTCACTCTGTAGTATTATTACTAGAACTGAAAACATTAATGAATTAGTTGGGCAACAAACAATTAATCTGTCATTGTCAAGTGTGAACAACTGCTGCTTCTCTTCTCATTCAGAAAAGAAATATATCAGTCATTTATGTGCCTACGGGAGAGTGATTTTTCCATGTATCACACCTATAAGGGGATATATCATGATCATGTAGAGTATATTCATACATCATCTGCATATATTAGAATACAAGTTTATAATAAATATGAAATACAAATATACACATAGTAAAATATGTATAGACTACATATTGTTAAAAATAATGGTATAACATGTTCCTACCACATATGTTAACGATAGATAGATATCTCATTTATGTATGTGAGTTTATTAAAACAGCATACATATCAAAATTCTGTATGCCCATGTATGGTTTTTCCTCATTAATTTCTACTTAAGTGAAAACGTGTCCATCTTTCTATTCTGGGAATCTGGTCTCAGACTTCTGCAACCCAGTGTTTATAATATAGACCTATAGTGACATACTTTAGGATGGATATATATCCATGTAACATTTGTCTACAAAATAAGCACAAATGCATAAGAAATTCAGAAATTCAATATATGTACATATATTACATTTGTGTCTTCCTCAATAACTAACTTTTTTTTGGTATTAGTTGGACTGCACAAGCAATCTGAATATGTTGTGACATTTAATACAACAAATGAACAATCAAGAAAATAATGAGATCAGATGAACAGAAAATTAATTAATCTTCACAAGTTAGATCTTCTCGTTTTCCCACCACTGTATATGTGCAAGAAAGCACTTGCCCTCGTTACAGTATAAGTCTTAAATGCTGAAAGCTGAGACCATTGTTTGTGCCTAATGTTTGTGGGTCCTTTGTTTAAGGAGGCTATCAGGTACACAGGGGGGATGCAGATCTGTGCTCTTGATGGCTGCGATTATCTCCAAGGTGACTAATGCTATTAACATGGAGAACAGCCTGTTAATTACCCAACTGGCTCTGGGACTGAGCTCGGGCTGCTTTAATCATCATACCCACAGCTTGGATAAACAATCATTCAATCATCACACAGCTTTGCCACGGCACACAATACAGCAATCAGCCAATTTCGAGATTAAGGGACTGGGTACTGCAAGATACAGTTTACTTCCATTCAGTGGTGCACTGGACAGTGGAGAGCTTTCCACTGGGCACTCAGCCAGAGTGAATGAAATATGAAACCACAGCAACACACTTGTAAACACGCTGTACAGTTTGATTTTGTGTGATGCTGCCTGAATGACAATCACGCTGGGAATAGTAAACAACTCATGTTTGCACACTCTGCACATTCTGATAATGTGCATTTTCTACACAACATTTAAAACATGAGCCACAGCTGCAGATTTACACATATGCCAACACTGCAGTGGTCCAACTGCAGCCAATGTAGACTGAGATTTTACACTGACCAAGGAAAACACCAGTTTCTGATTGGCTTGCAAGTGTTTTTCATATTAATATAACATGACAAGACACAATCTCATCAACTGTTCAGCCACTGGTCTAAATCAGTGCACTCATATTTAATTGCGAAGAACCATGGCATTAATACCATACATTAATACCCTCTAGACCTCAGTGAAACCCAATCGTGAGTTTAACTAACAAGACAAACGTTGATTTATGGATTATGATTTGGACTCATGGCACTTTTTTAAGGGTGGAAATGTGACCCGGGCATTAAGTATTGAAACGTTTACAATGAAAATCAACCTTTTAACCTATTACAAGACATAGCATGAGCATATTTTCCCCTCGGAACTGCAAGGAAACCAGTGACAGTCTCATAAAAACTGAATTAGACAGCCAGAGATTCATACGTCACATAACCTCAGGAACCAATCCCGTCAACTTCCAGGGTTGGGAAAAATAAACCAGAAACATTGTCTGTACAGAACAGAGAGCAAGGGCTTGCATTAGCACAACCACTAACACTGTGTCAGCCACTGCCTGTTTCAAGCTAAAAAACAACATAAAAAAACAACTACACTTATGGTTCTCATACTTCTAATTTTAGTGCACAGCAAACTCCTCACACCTCAATAAACTCCTGAGTCTAAAAACCATTTTGATACTCTCTGCTCTGTCACCTGTCAACAAAGCGTGAGCAGCAGTGGCGGGACACAGCACAAGGCCTGATCCAGATCTCTCAATGAGTAAGTGAGTGTAGATGTGTACAAAGGGTTTGAACATTCCAGCCTCAGTTTTCCATTTTTTCTCTTTTTATAATGGAAATCCATGTTAAACAAAATATGAATCATAGTTTCTCTATCAAAAAGCTGGTATACGACATCTAGGATATTTGTAATTGGTTACTTATTCTTTGATCACAAAGGCTAGTTTCTGATTTGAATCAAAACTCATCTGCAATAGCCAAATACAAAAACATAGAAAATATAAAAAACCTGATATTTCTCAAGTAAGGTATTGGAAATAATTATACTCTCTACCATAAACTTTTGATACTTCTCTTTGCCAAGTTCAGCCTATCCAATATTAAATATATAAATCTAGCATGACATGGTATTCACAAGACCAATTAACAGTATGTGCGAGCTGGTTATTTTGACAGAACAACAGCTTAATGGACTAAAAAGTGACGTGACCTGTGTCAGTAGAAATGAGTCACAGTTAGCTGGTCTCTCCAGAGCTGTTTGCAACCCAGTAATTAGGGCCTTTGTGGATCGTGGCGGATTTCTTTTTTAGGATGGCTTTTCTTGGCTCTCACACGTCAACAGCTTGGCCTAAATGAAGCAACTATGTTTACACTTAAGCATGACAGCTTAAGGTCAGTGGATACTGTCCTCTGTCACATTACATCACATTTTCACAACTTTATTTTTTTGGCCCTTGTCACCCAGTGTGGCTGCAATCAACAACATTATGTATTGGGAGCATACTTCCTGTTTATACTTCCCCTGCAAATTATATTGGAAAGCTTCTTGGCACTGTCCCTTGCAATTAATCACTGTTGAGATAAGAGCATTGTCAGAATGGGAAAAAAAAAGAAGAGAAAAAGCTTAAGTGGAGGAGGCAGGCGAGGGTGTTGTGTATGTTTTTGTTTATTTATGAGCTTCATGCAAAGACACAGAGGGAGTACTGGCTGTGAAAACCCCTCATCTTCGTGACAGTTAATGGTCCGGTTGCATCTCTCCTTCTACATTATCTGAGGAAACGGTCATGAATTACCCACACCTGTCTCTGTGATCTTCTCTGCACCAGTCCTGAAGAAATTGAATTAACTTCTCTCATATCTGTGACCCAGCTGTCCTGTCTGCCCCCAGGTAGACTACAGCTAAATCTGAGACATCAAACAGACAGAAAAAAAAAGAAAAAGAAAAAAGGGCTTAACTCTTATCTTTTTTTAAAAAGACAGAGCAAGAAATATAGAGAAGTAAGTAAGAAGAGGTAAGAGATACAAAGAGCCTTGTCAGATGGATATAGCAGCGGTGGCGAGCAAGGCAGGATCAAGCGTCCAGTTTCTGCTGGTAATCCTTCTCGAGAGAAGCGGGAGGCGAGTAGGGAGATGGAGGCAGGAGGGGAGGAACGGAGGAGAGGCTGGTTAGTGTGCCACAGAAAGCAAATGTTATTGGCTTTTTCATCCAGCAGGCGAGGCAACTCCAGCCCCTCCACAGCTCTCCAGACTGTCTGGCACACAAGCCACAGGAGGAAACCTCTGGAAAGATCAGAGTCCTGAGCCTCAAGCATGGAAAGAGTATGTACAGATCCTCTCCCTCTATGTGTGTGTGTGTGTGTGCTGCACACACACACTGTACTGTATTTGTTGGATCCAACCACTTTATAAAGACCAAAATATTGGACCCCTTAAGTTAGCTGTCCGAGGGTTAAGACTTAGTTTTTGGGTTAAGTCAATAACAGGTCCCCACAAGCGTAGGGAAAAAAAGACGTGTGTGTGTGTGTGTGTATGCGTGTATGAGAGAGTGTGTATGTGTGTGCGTCCATATGTAGCTGCTTATGCCTTTCAGATGTAATGCTGCGCTTGTTCCATAATTGGAGGTTTTAGCCCACGTACAATGTCTGGAAACCACAACATGGCAACAGTGTAAAGAAACTCAGAAAAGCACAGGGTTATTTTCCTTTTTAAACTTCTACGATAAGACTAGGAACATGTGTCGTGTACTCAGATATTCAACAGATATGTCAAGCACTGTGTCATCAGGGACCACTTCATATGAAACACTATTAAACATTCAACATGAGATCTAAAAATATGAGAGGAACCGTTTCTTTTTTCTTTTTTTCTTGCAGTCATTCTGTTCACTGCACCTGAAGAGACTAAACAGGGATATTTATAGTATAACCTTAACAGCAAATGAGAAAGTCATGTTAACAATATCTGTTCAGGTGAAAATACTACTTCAGCTGAAAACAAGAGTTAGAACATATATAGAAACCAGAGACCATGAGGAGATAAAACACGGTTTGGATGCTCTTGGAATTCAATAAGATTTGCAGAAGATTTTTAACAGTTCCACAGAAAAGATTTCACAAGAAGAAATCCTGATAAATGAAAGTTTTCTACCTAAAACTTCTACATAAAAGATCCGATCACTCTGATCCACATTCGGAGGAGCTCTGGACCACATGTGGCCACATTCTTTCAGCAGTGAGGACGTAAATGTGCCGCAGTCTGACTAGTCCCGCTATTCATAATGAATAGAAAGTATTTTACTGTTTCAAATGGCTTCAAAAGTCTCATTTCACTGTCGAACCGTGCAATGATTCACTCATCCTCACGATTTCTCTCTCAAACACTCGGGACAATGAACCCTCACAGTTGGCCTGGCTAAAAACAGCATAAGTAAACATGCATACATGTTCATTTGCATGTAGAACGAGGAAGTGAGATCCGATCACAAGTGGTCACTAGAGACACATTTTAATGCCAGGTGTGAACTGACATGCGTGGAGTTGTCCACATGTGTAAAGGCCAGTTCTGAAGAATGAACACAAATCAAGGCTCAGTAACCACCAGGCAAACCTCCTCATAACTACGGGGAAGTGCTTTTCTTCTCAGGGAAACTTCCAGTTATCGCTTCGACCAAGCTTTGAATAAAACCCACTAAGACCTGTTAACATTGTGCTTTTGTCAGCGATGGTAAAGGTTACAATCAGCTTAGTTTAAGTCAAATGACTCGAGTCTTTGACACTTTTACAGAAGCACTGACCCAGGGATGAGACGTGACTGATGACATCGTTCAGTGCAGTTGTATGTGTCCTCTGGACTGGCACTGGAAAAGAGGTCAATTAGCTTTTATTAGCGGGTTTACCCACGTTTAAAATACCTGCACCAAAACTCACGCTGTTTCTAAAATAATACCTAAATCTAACCATTTGGTTTATGGAGCTTGTTGGCACGTCTTTACTATGGCTGGAAGCAATAAATTAAGCAATAAAACAGTCCGAACTCGGGAAATAGAGCTACAAAAGTATATTCAACTTCCTGTTTCCAGCTACCTCCACATGCTAGCAACTAGCAAACTAAAACAAGGTCTTCCCATAATACTAAGAGATTGTAATTCCTTCATTTCTTACCCCTAGAACTCATGACATGTTATGACTGACAATCAGGATGAACAACTGAATTAATGTTTCAACATTAATCCAAAATAATACAACATTCTGTTGCAAAGTTTAGCACCATTCCCTAGAAAGTTTTTGACAAATGTATTCATGTTGATCCTCAATAATCACAAAACATCTAACAAGATCCCAGAAGGACTAAGTGCAATTTGAAGGAAAAGGAAGAGAATATTCACATGTGATCACTGAACCATGAGAAGAAGAACATGACTGACTGCTCGAAGGAGCAACATCATCAGCAGCTAAGTGATGCTATGAGCTATGGTTTCAAGAGCATCCCAGAGGGCAGAGGTGAGAAAATCTAAGAGGCAGAAGCAGCTTGATAAACCAGCTCTCTTTTCTCCATCTCCCACGCAGTTGGACAGTGCCTGCAGCACTTCTTTAAAAATAGGAGGGAGAAAAAACTGTCACTCTGGATTTAGCCTACTTTCCAACATGCCCATTAATTTCAAAGCAGATGGCAAAAAAAAAAAAAAAAAGGATAGTGGGTTGGAGGGAGGGGCATCCTCTAAGCTGCTGAATAACAGAGTGAAGAGCTTCAGATGAAAGTGGCAGCGGAGAGTGTGATGACCTAAGAAAACAGGGATAGCAGTTATTTTAAAGTAGATTAGAGCCTTATCGTTTAAAAGGATGATTATTCTGAGAAGTTCAACGCTATCAGTGTGATGTTGTATGCGGCTCAGGTTATCAACATCAAAGGATGATGCTGGGTGAAGCAAGGAACTCACTAGGAAGTATTAGTCTGCCCAAACTTTTATCGATTTGTGTATCCACACTTCCCTTGTAGGCACTTATCTCCTAAGCTAAGCCTGTCTGGGGGGATTTACTAGGTGAGAGGTCCAGGTTTTCTGAAATGAAATAAAAAAATTTAAAAAAAAAAGAAAAGGAGACAGATGAAGAAACAGGCCCAATATATCTCTATTCTATGATGCTAATGTTCCCAGCAGACCTAGAGAAACTGCCAGGAGGGCACGGCGCGGCTGTAAAGACCCCGCAAACCCCACGCAGCGCTGATAAAGCTATTCCTATAAGCTGGGAGCAAGGTGAAGCAACCACCTAAACTGTAATCAGTCAATCTGTAATTAATTAACATGCAAGCCTCCTATGAGTTCAGCTAATGCACATATAGTTTGGTAAATCATATCACAAACAAGACGTCCTCAAGGACAACCATTAATCACAAGATCATCCATCCTGACGAGCGTCCTTGAGGTATTTTTCAAACATGTGTTTGCAGGCTTGAATTACAGGCTTACTGGCTCCTCTAAAGGTTTCCATATCAGTGTATCTACACAAACACCCATATGGGAATTTCCTCATGTATTCATTTTTGAAAAGCGCCAAAGCGTGTCAGCTTTTGCTGTCAGACACTGCAGCGATGTGTCTGAGTCAGAGGGAAGAGTGAGGGGAAATATGGGGAGGGGGGGGGGTTGGATGGATGAAAGTGCATCCAAGGGCAGAGGTGGAGGAGGGAAAGAGAAATCAGCGTGTTTGTCTCTCGGGGGGGAGACCAACGGAGCTAAGTGAACTCCCATCTCGAACTAATCGAACACGTCTGTGATGTGACGTCACTGTCTCCCACACCAGGAAGCCATCTGAAGGAGGCAGGAAGCCAATATAAACCTGCAGCCACAAGCAGCAGGGCGGCATTAAGGGCAGATAAGAGCCACGTTCAGGCTGCATTGTTTGTGACAAAAATACCTTAAAAGGAGCAGATCGGCTCAAACAGATTTGAGGCCAGATTTAATGCCCTGAACCACCCTTAAGTGCTTATATTTCCTGCTGCGAGAAACCGCAGATCACATACAGTGAAGAGGCGTCATGTCAGAGTCACACTCAAATTAACAAAACACTTTCACATCATGGAGAAACACTAGTGAAGGAGACAGGGTTTCAGTAACGCGTTAACGCTGTTAACGGTTTTGTGTTGCTTGTTACACATTTGACTGACAGCCGTGGCTGTTGCTGTAGCAGTAGCACCTCTATATAAACACCTCTAGGTGCAAATTAAAGAAGGTAAAAAAAAAAAAAAAATGAGATCAGAGGTAGGAGTAAATCACACATGAGCAGCTCTTAACCTTCAGGTCTCAAGCAAACCCCAAGTCACTGTGGTGAGAATCAAGCCAGTCAAGTCGAGTCGTACGGAAATCAGAAATTGAAAATCAGTTGAAAGATAGCGGTCAATGACACCTAAACATGGACCTTTCAATGTGTTATGTTCTCTTTAGTGGAAATCACCCATTTATGTTTAAAAAACAAATTTATCAAGAAAGTCTCAGGTTTGTGACCTGGTCTGACTTTAGTCGAGTTATGTGACCAAGTTCCCCCCTCTTTTATACTACTACTGTAAATCGACTTGAATGGACTACAATGTTTCTTCTTTGCCTTTGGTTGTTTGCTTATAAAACTTTAGAGCTGGTCACGTTGTCACCATATGCTGCTCTGTATACAAGGATTGAACGGAAAGAAGAATCCAACAGTATCAAATGAGAAAAAAAAAAAAAAAAACGTAAAGAACACATTGATACATTGGCCCCTCAGTGCGGTTGAGAAAAAAAAAAAAAAGAATAAGAAGAAAATAATGAGCTTAGCTACAGATGACCCTGACCTCAGACCACTTAAAAAAAAGGGCTGCCTGAGGATTTTTCTATGAAAATCAATAAAACATAACATCAATATACACATCAGCCTTTCCACACACACATACATACACACACACACACACACACACACACACACACACACAGACACACAATAAGCACGCCTCAGGTTTGTTCCAGCATGAGCCAGCAGCTCCCCATGAGATCTCACTTGTCTTCCACAAATAAAACGCCACAATGTCAACACACGATCATAAAAACGAAAAACCTGATGCAAAGCAATGCTGCTATTCAAACGCTTGACAAATGCTGCATGTATGAATATACCACAGTAGAGCAGTCATTTGTGTCAGCCCTGTGTACACATGAAGTGTCACAGGACTGGGCCAGGACTGTAGCTGGCCTCCGTGAGCAGATGTGGGGAGAGGTAATTATTTGGATACTGTTGCCAGAGAGTGGGAGTGTTGAGAGCCTAATACTATTTGGACATGGATCTGGTCCACTCTATTACATGCAGGGGAGCTGGCAGAGTAATGGAATATTTGATCAGCGCAGACACACAACAGCTCAAACATTGTGGGGCTAATATCTGGATCAGCCGGACATGTTAGGTGTCTTCTTCTTCTTCTTCTTCTTTTTTTTTTTTTTAAATCTTGCCTGATGTGAGGAGCAGAGGCGAAACAAACCTGAATGAGTATGTAACATGTGTGATAAAACATTTTCCCCCAGGTCAGATTCACAACACAGGCCTAATAAGGAGCAAGCATGTTGCATTGGAGTAGTTTTATCCATGACTACGGTGACATGTTTGGAGACCTGAGGGTCTCGTGTGGACTGGAAAGAGCTAGTTGAGTTGTTTCTGACTCCGTCCTCTCTGACAGGCTGACAGCTGTCCAAAATATTTCAACTGTACACTTGGCTTCTTGGTTGAAACTTTGTCTGGCTCTCACACATGCAGCATCTGAGGTCCACCCATAACAACTAGGGCTGGACAACATGGCTGGAATCCATATCTCAGTGTTAATGATTTTATTTCTTACATAAATATGTAGTCAAGATGACAAATGGATGACTGGGCGTCACAGTGGTGCAGTGGTTAGCACTGTCACCTCACAGCAAGAAGGTTCTGGGTTTGAACCCCAGCCTTGTGATAGATTGGTCCAGCGTGTACCCCGCCTTCGCCCAATGTCAGCTGGGATTCGCTCCAGCTCGGAAATGAGTGGACAAACGGATGCAAAAGTACATATAAAATAATTGGCTCACTGTTTCCACATTCAACTCTTCAGACAAAACATTCACCTTGTTGGTTTTTAACGAATTGATTTTGCTGCTTAAATTTAGACAAGTGAACTAAACCTATAGCACTGGCTGTGAAGCGCAGATTAAGAGCACACCCACACACAGGCAGACACACAGATACAGGTAATATGAGGTCAGTCAGATGACGCTTCTTATCTCAGTTATCACAAATACAATCTTCCTCTCAACTCAGGCTCTTCAGTGATTAAAAAAAAAAAAAAAAAAAAAAAAAGCTTGTCTCATTACATCTGACGTCACATGTATCTCTTGTTTCCAGCATCGTCTTATCTGCTAAATTCTCATGTGGAGACACAGCCAGACTCAAAATCAGAGGGATTTCTGTGCCAGATTGCATCACTTATGACATCCGAGTAAGCTGCGCCACAGTTAATGTGTATCTCTCAGTTTAAGTTGCACTGACAGACACTGGGGGAACGGGATGTGCACTCTTTGTCCCACGGTTGTGAGCTTTTTAAAGTTAGGCAAAAATTGTGGTTTTGGTTAAATATTGAAAAAAAACAAAAAACAAAAAAAAAACAATCAATGTCTCATCTTAAACTTTAAGCCAGCATTGACTTTTCCAATATTTACCAAGACAACAATCTTTCCCTAACCATAACCAAGTGCTCTAAAAACATGAATCATGCTCCCTGGAGTGGATATTGTAGGGGAAAACAAATGAAATACAGTGATCATATTGCAGCTTTTGTTAAGTATCAACATTTGGTGTTGGCAGTGAACAGCTGGCAGATGCATTCACTTCCAAAATGTCTTTGTTGTGTTGATAAAAACTATAATCCGGGCATATTTTGCGTTCAATAAAACATTAACTACTGCAAATTTGTTGTTTAAGATTTCAGACAAGGTTAAACAAACAGCTGTCGTTGCCAAATGGTACACATGCTGTGCATTTATTTCTTAATTAAGTCAAATGACCACATTTGAATTCTGGCTCCATGTATCACGGTATCTTGGTTTAATCTAAAAACTAAGGTTTTACTTGCACAGCTGATTATTTTCCTGGGCTGGCTGCCCAAATATTCGACATTATCTGAAATCACTGCTTTGAATGTGCGCAAGTCTGCATATGTGTCTGTTTTTTGTCTTCCTTCCACACGAGTGTCTATGGGCACGCACACCCACATGCCTGCACGTGTGTACAGTATGTGTGTCCACTCTAATGTGACTTAGATAACACAAGAGACAAACAGTCCATTTAGCCTTATCGAAGAAGTTATCATGCTGAGTAAGAGAAAATATATACAGGCAAATAAACCCCAGATACTATCTCAATATGGCTACACACAAGTACACTTGCACCAACTTTTATCCCCACTGCACACAAACACACACACAGCATGGACAGAGCCCTCAAGGCGACTCCACTCTTTTTAATGACTCAATAGAATGGTCGATATAGCAGGCACATGTATACTCAGGTGAGCTGAGCTGGCATGCTGAACACAAAGCTTGGTTTATAGCTCTCACTGTGATAGTTAATGGGCCGAAACCTGAGGTAGAATAGTGCAAAAAAAAAAAAAAAAAGATCACCCCTAGTGCAACCTATGACATTTGCATCAGCATGTTATCAGGTCATGTTTAAAAGCCACACAAGGGAAGAAATTCATGTAAATGTTGAGTGGTGTTGGCCCAATATTTTATGTAAATGGACATCTGAAAAGAGAGGCTGCAGCTGAGAAGTGTATTTGACTTTGTAGCCTGGGATTCTGAAGCCGGTATTTTCCCAGATAACAGTGCAGTGCAAGGGCATCAACACTTTTCTGAGAATAAGGGAGGGATGGGGAGGAGGGGGTGATGAGAATAAGAGCAAAAACTGTCTCCTAAACAGCAGCAGGTGGATGCTGCATCCAGAGGAAGATCTTTTTTCTCTTCTTCCTTTGATATGCTTTGGAATAACACAGGCCAGCCACAGGCCAGATGTAGCCTACGTGTCTACATAAAAAGACTCCATGCACCACATTGTACAAAGAGAGCTATTTATAAAGAATGCGCCATGAAAACGTGCGTACCTCCAAGCATGCTTTGCAGTAGACTTTTGCAATACAAACAATACTGACAAAGCAAAGGGATTTTCTTTTTTCCTCTCTCTTTATCTTTATTTTTTTTAGAGTCAGTTTAAGATAAGTTTCAGCCCATACTTTAGCACTATCACCACAGCTATGCTTATAAACTGTTGGCTTCTAGTATTACTAAGCTACACAAAAATTCCTTGATATGGCTGAATCATTTTTGCAGGATTTTCATGCACCCCCCCCTACACACACATACACACACACACACACACACACACACACACACACACACACACACACACACAAACACAAAATCTCATAAAGTAATTAAAGTGGTAATATTGTATGTGTGTGTGTGTTCAAGGGGAGCAGTAGGACGATAATGTTTGGATCAAGGCAACAAATGTTGATGATTACACTCCCACAGCGATTGGGGGAGTCTGCTTCTCATGTGCACCATAAAAAATATACATCCAGAGTAACATCTTTTGATGACTAAAGTTTAATGTTTTCTTAAGATTTATGCTGGGCTTATAAAGTTGATCCTGGCAGCCTCTCTTCTTCTCAGCGAGTAAAACTCCAAACATCAAATGAGCAAGCCAAATTCATAAAGCTATAACAACTAGCACTTAAACCAAGAACTCCAATAATTTCCTATCCTGATGCTAATTACAAATGAGGTCTATCCATCTAGTGACAGTCAGATAAGAGCTTTTCTCCGCAGCAGCCAGGGTCGTTATTCCGCTCAGTGTTGCACTATCATCCAAACGCCATCGCTCACAGGCGCCGCGACGCTCACTAGCAAATTAACTACCTGATGAACCCTCAATCACCAGACAAGCTCATGCAGCTGTCATCTAAACGACCCACAATCCCTCTCTCCTCACCGCTTTCCTCCTTCATGCTTGTCTTTTTCCTCAGCTGCTCAGGAGCAAAATATGCAATAATTGATGCATTAAACTTCATTCTGTTCCATTACTTTGGCACACAGACAAGGTTCATTACACTTCCAATAACAGATAGTTAAATGCATATTATTGTAGTTAATTAAGTACATTTGTAAGGTTTTAACTGATGGAATATTGGCAGGAGGGAAACAAAATCTGGGGAAATATGAAGGAAACAAAAGATGTAATTGTTCATATTCCTCACCATTGCCCACTTGGGCTGTTGTTTCATATTGCGTAATTTGAGATGCAACTCCAGGGCACAATGCCTACTCAGTGCAAGCATATTACAAAACAGCATGGTGGCGCGGTGTTTACTGAGGAAATTAGACATTATGCCGCTGTGCCCCATAAGAAAACTATTCAATTACACATTCATTGCATTTGTTGACGCAAGTTTGCCTGAAAATTAATCTCAATGGCGGCTGGGAATACAGCATTAACAGATGGAGAGAAAGAGGAGCGAAAAAAGAAAAGATGCACAGATGGAGGTCAAGCATCTTTATTTTGATGCCGACTCATAAAATGTGACTGGAGTAGAGAGATTGGCACAGTGTGGAAAATTCAATGAAGCATAGACTTGCAGGGGGGGCAAGTGGATGACAAGGAAAGATGGATGAGATAGAAGAGAGGGACAGTGTGAACGAGGCAGAGGAATAAATGGGGGTAGGGGGTCTAAATGATGACGTTCGTGCTGTGTGACAAGGCATGGACCTCCTGTTCTCAGTACTTCATGCAAACATGCTCTTAACTATGAACTGGATCTGCACCGGCAAGAGCATATTAACCATCTCTCAGAGCTTATTAGCTTTAAGCCTTTAAGAAAGCCACTGGAGCCAACATGCACTCTGGTACTCTGGAAAACTTTCAAAAGTTTTAAAGTTTTAATGTTTAATCAGACTTCATCTGAGAGGATGTAAGGGATCTAGGTCAAAATAAAGCAGCTGGTTTGGATATTAACCCGACAGATACAGGAGTGAAGGTGAAAGCTTGTACAGCTGCCTTTTATGTGAGGTTAAAAAGGCATCAAAAAAACAACAAAATGAAACTGTACCAGAATAAAAAAGTGACTATTTTCTTTGTCATTACCCTGCTACTATTAATCTATTAGTCTTTTTCCTCCTCATGTTACATATTTTGCATGCATACGACAGCAACGTAGCATTTGTGTTTCAGCTTGGTTAGCAAGACATTAGCCCCATTTATGATCTCAGTATGTGACTGCAGTCTTCCCGAGGCAAACCTCAATGGAAGTCATAGCGGTTTTTTTTTTTACCTTTCATTTAGCAGAAAAAGTTCAAAGTAATTTTAGTGCTCTCACAGGTGTCTACTTTCTACCCACAGTGATAAATATTCGCCCGTGGTGAAGCTAACATTTAAAGCCATCGGATGCATCACTCTGCTCTGCTCTTCTTCGTTGGAACGTACATAAAGTCTGGAGTGGAAGCAGTGACAGGCAAAATCTTTGGAATATACAGTATATCATGCTCAAAAAGTATATCAAGTACTGGATAAGCCTCTCTGTGGACATACATGGAAGTTTTTACCTTTTATCATCCTGGCCCAAATCTATTTGCAGACAACAGGATGAACTATGTCCCCTAGGGAACTTATGGGACATAGTTCATCCTGTTGCAGCTTGTAGGCCAATTGTTAAACTCCCACACTTCCAGAACAGATGATCTTCAGATTTGTCTACAGTGTCTTGAAAGTCATAGCCCTTGTTAACTACAATGTCGTCATGAAAAAATATGGACACAGTACCATGATAGCAGCAGATGCCATATTAAATTACAGTACAATGGCACTGAGATGAGGGTTTTAAAAAAACTTTCTGTGACTAACCAAGAAAGCAACAGAGAGACCTTTATGGCTTCTGGTCATATCTAAATGTTTGTTCAAATTTTGACTGTGCACCCGGCGGAAAGATTACCTTAGTACCCTCCTGCTTGTTGAAGCAACATACTGTGTTCCTAAGCATAGGTGATATAGTGTCACAGACAGGCTGAAATTGACCAATTTGCTGGGCTTTCAGGGTATACCCAGCACTTGAGCCTTGGCTGAACTGTGCATTGTACTGTGAATGTGGGTGTTTGTCAGAGGTTAAGAAATGTTGCAGTAAATCCATTCTGCTCTTTCCTGTGGCTCCTGCCCAGATATCTGGATGTTGCCAAGCTTTAACAAACAGGCTCTCTGTGCTATCAGCCCTAGTTATCAGCCCGTCACACTGTATGGGGAAGATAAATCTAGGCAATTAAAATTTAAATTGCCGTGTGCACTGCCGTGACTTCCCTCTTTCCGTGTGTCTACGCATCTCTCCCTCTCTGGCACCAGACTGTACGGCTTCAGTCCTACAGTATATCATAGGTAAAAACGGGGGTGTGCAGCCGCGTTGCAAAACAATGCTGGTCAAACACGGAAACATCTCACTTCAAGAAGAACCTTAGTTCTCTACCACAGTAGTAAAACTGCCAGCAGCTTGTCAAGTGCTTGTGCTTTGCACCCGAAGACTGAAACTGGATCTGCAGGTAAGATTTTTAGCAGTGGCCAAATTTAGTGGCATGCTATAATTTGTGTCAAAAAGCAAATTACACAACCAAAAATTACCAAAAGTGGAAATGCTCATTAGTTAACACCAAAATAGTTATTACATCACAATAATGTGATAATTCATGAATCATTTCTATCATATTGGTTTGAGCCTCTCGATTCTGAGTATTTTCTGTTTTTTCTCTTCGACCTCATGGCAAACTGAATGTATTTGGGTTTTGGACTGTTGGCCCAACCCTCTCATTCCTTCCTTTCTCCAGTATCACCCCTCTCATATAACCAATTTTAGATCAAAGATGCTCTGGAGGCAAGGAGGGATTGTACAGACAGCTTTTACAAAGAATTCCCAAGTGTCTCTTCAGTCAAGATAATAGCCGTTTCCCCACCTGGGCAGAGACAGCGGCCAGTTCTCGTTTGGCTACAGAAGCACAGAGAGCAGAGGGGTGCACACAGCAATCAGGTGTAGGGTAATTCTGTGACTCAGGAAACATCAGTACAACACCTTTCCCTGACAGTACAGAACTGGGGCGGCGATGAGGAGACTGGGAGAGTGACAGAGATGAGAAGGTTTTGACAAGCTCCATGTAATAAGTACTTCAGTGGTTCATGTGTAGATGACAAGATGAGAATCCAGTCATGTACCTCAAAAAGGGAATATTAATAAATATGACAGTCTGTGCCGAGGATGAGAGGAGACCAATTACAAATTTAAACCCCTTGAATTTTCTTGGACACTATAAGTAGAGATAGAGTTTAATAAGAGTTTTCTCGCTGGAACCGATGATTCTCATGATCTTTTTAAACCAACCATATGGTCTATAAAATGTTAAAATCAACGACAGCTGCACATTTTGGTGTTACCATAACTCAAATTTATGTTCATGACTTGCATTGTGTCTGTGAGTGGCAGTCAAAACTACAGAATATAATTAAGTTATAATAATATTACAAAAAAAAGCAGCAAATCCATCAGTTTTAAGGTGGAACGTGCAAACATTTGATGCTCTTACAGGATCATGATGCTAACAAACGTAGGACTGGAACAAACCATTTATATTAATTAATGTGTGTACTTTCTCAATTAATTCCTAATTTTGTCAGTCTTTTATTCAGTTAAACGTAACTATTCCATTAACTGTAACTATATGATGGGGAAAATACTATAAATTGTCACATTTAAACATATAGAACCTGTGAATGTTGGAAAAACGACCAAAACAATGCATCACTTATCGAAATCATTTCTGTCAATCAATCAATCGACCATTTGTTTCATCTCAAATTAGCCTTTGATCAATATTCCTCCAATTGCTTAATCAATTTAGCACTACTGTCAAATAGTGTTTCAATATTACAGTAGTTCAATAATATTTCAAATCATTTTTAAAGCAGCAATATCTTGAGTAAGCATCATACTGTCAATATCTATGGGCTTGTCGTGTCTTGCTGAGTAATACCAGGTGGAAACAAAGACGTGGCGTACAATTGAGATTCTCTACCGCCGGCTGAAGCCAGAGTCTCTATTCAATCCGCTGATCAATAGCAATAGATCTAACCCTGGAGCTGCTTTCACTGTTATCAGTGTGCATATTGACAAGGTGGTGGATCACCGTCAGCTAGCAATTCAGGCCCAAGAGTCAAGATTATTAAACGGCTGAGGATAATGCAGATAGTTCTTTCTTTTCCTGTTTCGGAGAGAGTGTTAAAGTTACTAAATAAAAAGTGACTGAATAAATCGATTTAAGCAAAGTTTAATGGGGATGAATCTGCCGTTTTTAGCCAGCCTGCTTTCAAATCGACCATTCACTCCTTGCAAATAGGATTTGGACAAGCAATGAAACCAAATCAGATACAGCAGCATTTTGAAGAACCCACGATCATCTCACACACATATGACACACACACAAATTGCCTCAAAGCCTAAGGCGAGGCAAAGCTGCTCTCTGAATTTTCATGCGCCTGTTTGCTTTAACTTGCTTTTTCTCCATCATCGCAACAGACAATCTTTGATCTTTGATCCATGACAATGGTTTGGCCTTTCCCTGTCCTTCCTCCTCCTCCTACTCCCCCGTCCCTGTGCCCATTCATGTGGAATAACAACAGTAACATCTTACTACCAGCAATCAGTAAATCCAACACAATGCAGTCGCTGTGCCCAGATAATGCAAACGACCAGATAAGCATTAGAGTGATAACCACACACACACACACACACACACACACACACACACACACACACACACACACACACAGACACACAGACACAGACACACAGACACAGACACACACACACACAGGATCTTATAGATGCAAAGAGCCTGGCAGCAGCACAACACAGGGGCTGGGCAAGTCTCATATGAAGCAGGAGATATGGGGATGATGAAGTCTCAGAGGTGTGGTGGAGAATTGTGATAATAGAAGAGCTTTTCCATCTGCTGGAGGAAAGGGCTGAGAGCCCAGGCATGACGGAGTGGCAGAGGCCACACCCAGGAAGAACAAGTGCATGCAAAGAGAATGAATGGAAACGTGAGGATCGGTAAAACAGAGACATCCCTCATTTTTCACACTGGGCTTTAGCTTTGTGATTAATCCCCATCCGCTTCGCAGCGATCCATCTTTCTAATGGTACCACTCTCTTATCCAAACTGTTATGTAAATACCATCCGTTATAGCCCATAGTCGGGACAGCCAAGAGCGCACTTGTACATTTGTGTATGCACACAGGCCCTACGTGCGGGCGTTTCCGTTTGTGTACCTGTGTGTGTCTTTGTTTGAGTAATAAAGCAGCGCAGTAAAGCGGCGCAAATAGTTTCATAGACGCCAACGCAGTTCAAATCGTTTCCACCTGATTTGGTTTATAGGCCAAAATGACACACAGCTGCATTCTCATTAATATACAGTAAACGCACATCATCTGAAATACCCCGGAGGAAAATAAATCACACCTGCAAAACCTATTTGGTGTATATTTCTCTTTGTCTGTCAGTCTCTCGGTTGTGTTCCCCCCCCCCCCTCGGTTCACGACACGCCATGTTGCTAATCAGCGAGTGACTGGATGCTAATTGTAAACAGTGGGTGTTGTTGTCACGGTGATGGTTCGCGGGAGCTGGAGCAGTCCTCTCCAGGCAAGACTGACAATGTGGTAACCTCACTTTAAACATGCACAACTGCCAACGCGAACTCTCTGATCTCAGTACAGTTGGAGGACAGAGAACGAAAACACTCGCTCGCTTCATAGCTCTTTCAGGGGGTAGGGGGTATGCTTGTGTGTGTGTGTGTGTACGGGGGTATTACAGCAGACCAATGTTGTTGTTTTGTTTTTTTTCCCCTCAGCATAAGACTCGCAAGAGGCTTTCAGTTCTTAATTCTGCAATTATGTGATGGCAAATGCAGAGCAGGGTTCCCGATCATTAAAAACAGGAGAGCAGTTCCACAGCAGCTAGTAACAGTGTCATCACAAAACACAAATGAAAATCCAGCCAGTGTTGATGACCTCAACTGCAGCAGGGGTTTTCCCAAAGAGCAAGGAAACACTGCACACTTTTTACGGGCCTGACTCTACTATACTGGCTGCATTTGAATCTGTAAAGTGAGTCACACGCCTAGACATGAAATCATTTATGAAGCTTCCTCTGGCTGTTTAGTTGCATAGTGAAGGGAAAGACCTCCCTGCCCTATAAATAAACAGGCTCTGTCTTGACTTCCTCTGGACTTATGCAGCAGGATTACAAAGACATGTCTGCAGCAAGTGAAAACTGACGAATATTGAACGTACCGTTGGGGGCAAGCTTGGCTAATCGTGTCTGACATTAAGATCTGAGCAACAACATAAATCGGAGCGCTGTTCACAAGAAACTGGGCTAATCTGTTCTCACCTCCAATAAAATGCTTATAAAGGAACGTAGCTTGAGCTGTGTGGCACCAGGAACAATAAGATCCATAAGCCCTTGAAATATGGGGTCAAAAAATCTGGGCTAGTGTTACGTATAACTTTCCTGAGGACAGGGTAAAGGTCGATACAGCATGGAAAGGACAACTTAATATACACAATATTTATAATAGGGTTAAAAATATGTACTGTCAGTTAGGCTGCCCATCATTTTCAGAGATAAAATGTTACAAGAAGCGAAAGAACTGCTTTTACAAAAGAGTAATGGTGAATTTTTGAGCTTCAAATACAAAAAAAAAAAAAAAAAAAAAAAAAAAAGCCAAATATGTTTCATCTGCTTTAATCTTCGCCATCCATCTGAAAACTGCTCCTCACTCTCTTTTTAAGCAAACGAAACATCAAGGGGCACATTCATCAACATTACTTCTGATCTAATCTGTTAGTGCTCGTCCCAGAAGAGTTATATCACAACTTCCTCCCAGCGGGGTCAACAGCCCCACTGATCACTGTGGGGAGGGGGCGGGGAGGGTGGTGTCCCCTATTCCAAGCCAACGGTCCGGCACGTCAACCACTGCAACCCCTCAAAACCGGAAGCTACCCCCACCCCCATCCTTCCTCCCTCTTACTGATTATTTTAGCCCTACATTAGAGGCCTGGCCATTAGACAGACAAGCTTGTTCCCCCCCCCCCCTCACATATCCATTAGAGGCTCAGGCCTGGTAGTGCAGGGCACGATTGGTAAGGAGAGACTAACAGCTCCTAGCATTAAATCAGAGTAACCACTCTGCCACACGGAGAGAGGCACACTGTGAGAACTCCATAATTCATAGCTCATAATAGAATAAAGGGGGCTTCTTGATAGAAATGAAGGGATCCAAGGCTGCACGTTGGTCTATAAGGATCTGAGTCTTATCATTACCTAAAGCAAGGTTACACTGCCAGCGAGGAGCTGTAATGGATGTCCCAAACTCTTTCTCTAATTTATCACACTTGTTTTTGGGTCTGTGATCAACATGCAGGGTGTTGCAGATCAGCAACTAATGATTACTTTCATGATTAATTTAACTGTTAATTATGTGTTTTGCTTCACTGTCAATTTAAAATGATCTTTCTAATTTAATCTAATCTTTCTGTATAATAATTGGAGAACTTGTGCTTTGTACCACAGGCCACTTCCTTTCTCTAAAACCTTGAGGCAGACATGATCATTACAAGTCACAATTTCAGACCAGAAAGCTGCCAGAGAACTGTGCTTTTAACTGTTGATGAATTTCCTTTCTGGCCTGGACATTTCCGACAGTAAATGGGAAGTTGCTTTGGATGATGACCGTGAGCTGACATTGTGTAAGCTGGTGTTTTGGTTGTAGACGTGATACAGCACACTGCGTAGCAATATTTTAAACACATGGACATTTCCCCCAGCATCTGGCCCTGGGAAGATAAATAACACTTTTGTAAGATGAAGAAAACATCCGGTTGTCAGAATGAAAAGGGATGAAGTCTGTTTTTTTTAAACTAAACATTTTCTGTCCTCATAAAACTGATATGAGTACAGTCACAGTGGCAAAATATATCTGCAATTCAGCTTCCGTGCTTAGTGGAAGTCCTTATAAATTCTGCAGAAGTATCACAGAAGAAAGCCAGTGGACGTATATTAATACCACAGAAAACAGCATTACTCTGCCTTCCTTTTCTGACACTTCACCCCTTAAACAAAACACACTATATTGGATTTTTACTGTACATATTTCCAGCGTGGGCAAACACAGCTACTAGCGCTGAGTCATCACCCACATTTAAATTATTCATTGAACCTCAGGCCCAACCCGCCCGTCAGAGTTTGATCAATTTCTACGTGGAACAGCGCCGTGATCCGCCTGCTCACGCTTTCTCTCCTTCAACCAATCACCAAGTTTGTTTTCAGCATGGAAGCTATCCATCACAACCTGGCAACATATGCTTACGGTCGTGAGAAGGCCATGACTCGGCATAGTATTCACAAAGGCTTAAGTTAAAGGATGTCTCGTGTGTGAGCAACTATTCCATCCCTTATTCACATCTGTGTGTTTTACTGATTATAAAACTGAAATGGAAAGAAAAAGTGCGAGAGGTTGTAGGAAAGGGGTTAAAACTGTAACTATGAACTTGTTCTGAGTCAGGATTTACAGATGGCACGTGCACATGAATTTGCATACATGCACAGCTCTGCGCATGGGTGAGCACGTCAGGATGCTCCTCTCCCACCCTCCGCTGTTGATCGGTTGAACGCGTGTGTGCTCTTGTCAGTCTGCGCCGCTAATCTAATTGGACTGTGGGGTTGCTTTACGTGCTCTATAATGAATGGCAAACACACAGCACATCGGGGGATGTCCTAAGGAGGAAGCAAACGCCAACAGATGGCTTTAATATTCGGCAAATGAACAGGCAGATCTTTCACACGAGCACCCCGGATGGGCCAAATGAGATAGAAATGCAAACTAGACAAACAAGCCCACGCTCTTTAATTTGCTAAAGGCTACAGTTTGCCTTACACAAAGTAGAGAGGGGTTAAAGTGGCGCTGGGGGAGGAGGGGTCCGGTAATTATTGAAAGTGTCCGAAACCAACAATCCATCACTGTGTCACACGCCAGGTGTTTAAGTGTGAAAGGGAGCACTATTTCCAGCACTGTCAATTCTGCTGCTTTCTTACACAACTGCTTCCGCCACAGCGCTTGCGAACTGCTCAGCCCCGACAGCTACTGGAGCTGCTCTTGTGTATAAACCTTATTTGATCATTGATTTGACTCATTTCAATCACATCTAATGTTCAATACAGAAGAAAATGCTGAACGTGCAAGAGTGAAATTGACGTGACCAAATGTGTGTTGAGAGCTTATTCGGCTAGCACACTGTCAGTATTGATTAATATTGATAACTTGTCAAGAGGTTGCTTCTGTCCTGTCATAGTTCATGAAATAAATCTGCATAATGGCAAGTTATACTTGTACCAATGTGGTTAAACCAAAAGATTTAATTGGTAGAAGTTATAAGCTTTCTACCCTTTAAATAAGGAATTAATGGTACAAAAAGAGGAACCTCATAACGTTTCCCTGATGAATCCCACCCACAATCAGAAAACATGGATGTTAATCTGACAATAACTGAACACATTTTATCTTATGCACACTCAAGATCATGAACTGAATATCAATCATTTACAGCCAGACCATAGTCAGTCAATAAATATCATAGGTGTGTGCTGAATGAAAAGCTGTACTGTTAATCTCCCTTTCCAGTTAAATGTAGCAGATTCATAAACCATTTTTTCTGATGTAGTCAGCTGCTCTGGGTAAGTTAGACAAAGGGAATATGTTTTTTTTGTTGGTTAGATCATTTTTTTTTTTTTTTACAAGGGTGCATAGAAAGCTTTACTTTTCTGTAGCATTAACAAAACTACAAACCATTCAATAACAAATGGGTCTCATACAGCTGTAATGACAAGTGTGTTTGCTGCTGTGTAAACCAGAAACAAGCCTAATGATCTCAGGGAAGTTGAATAATTTAGGAAGCAGATGCTGAAATGGAGAGTAAAGTCGTGCAGGAGGACATTTTTCTACTTTTTTTTACTCAACTGTTTGGGGACGCAGCTGTCAAAAAACACGCCGCCATAGCCACCCCAAAGATGTTAGCTAAAAGTTTTGCACTGCTTTGCCTGGGGGTGTTGCAATGGGAAGTGCTGGTGAAACTGCTTTAAAACAGAACAGCCAATTAATCAAGTGCATCGTTAAAGTCGGTATAAAACAAATGGTAGGGAATCCTACGTTCCCATCACATTTTGTTGTCTAGCAAGCCATCCTATTGTTTTTCTCATTACTGCTCCCTCATTTGTCCTGAGGCGTTAGGAAACTGTCATTAAATAGATGAGAAAATGGAAATGTCTTCTCTTTATTCTGCCGGTTTGATTGTGCTTCTGAAGACAAGGTGCAGGATCCTGTTTGTTCTCAATGCCTTGTGGACTCTGTTTTAATTAGGAGTAAGCGCTTCAAGGTTACCAAGGCTTTAAAGTGTTAGTGTTCTCACACTTATCTGTATCTGCATAAGGTGCAAGGCAGGGCAGATAATAATTTGTTGTCTTGTAACCTTGATGAAAGTACACCTGTCACACATACACAGCTGTATGAACTGAGTTGCTTGCACTTGACTAATTTCCGTGCTTAAACACTCAATGAAAATTACAGGTGTATCAAGGTCAATCCACATTATGGCCTTTCAAGCACTGAATGAATATCAGGCAAATATAAATAAATGAGTAATCCAATGCCACTAATTCATCAGGTTTCCTTCATCTGTCCATTGTGTTAAAATGATAAACCTACTGAATCTTCTATAGTGCTTTCATATTTGAGAAAATTGAACATTTCGGAACATTTGTAAATGTTTAAATATTCTCTCAGATGACCTCAGCTCAATGTAGCTTAATGTACAAGTACTCAAGTTAAATATTTCAGTAGTCTCTCCTCTACTGGCCGGTGATGCTAGCCAGGCCTTTTCTAATTAATGGAGGAGGAAGCCCAGACGACAGAAGTGTCTGCAGTGGTGCGAGGGGGCCAGAGGCCTCTAACATTCAGCTGTCTGGCTTCATGGAGTTCTTCGATGAGGAAGTTTCCCTCCGCCCTCGAATCCTTCACTCCCGACCTACTGCTCCTGCAATTATCTCAGAGATGTGGGTTGACGGCTGAACCTTCATCCTCAACAAAACCTCCTCAGGCACTTTAGCTAACACATTTACAATGTCTCACACAGACACACACACCTTTGAGCATGCAGTCGCATTCAGAAATGCACTCTTATGTGGAGAGCAGTTGTCTATGCTTCTAGGATGTGAAAGTGAAAGCGGGGAAAATCTAATTATTTACTCTCTAAAAGGTAAACAAAGCTTCATATACAATTAAAATAATTTGCCAGAATTATGTAAAAATGTGTGTCGCACTCTAAATTATTTCTACCATGCAACAGAAGCGTGTGAGGTTTTCTAAGCTAGTATAACAAATACAGCCATGCTAAAGCAGCGTTCTGAGTCTGTACTTGCATCAGAAAAATGCTACATACACACTGTAACAATGGCACGCTAACATGCTGCTGTTAAGCAGGTATGATGTTTGCTAAGTTCACAATCATATTTCATTATGTTGCTGTGCAATTTCTAAATTAGCACAAAAAAAAGTTAGACACAAATGACTCAATCAAAGGAGGGAATTAAAGCAGGGGGACAACAAATTCACAGGACACATCAAGTGGATGTTGAGATATTTCACAAGATAAAAAATTTGACTAGCTAGTTGTGTCAGTGTTACCAAACCAACGCATTCATCCATTCTCGGCATATGTTTGACATTCAGCATCCTGTGGCAAGTCATCCAATAGTTGTGGAAAGATTTCAGATCAGAACCAACAGATAAACCGAGACAAAATCTTTCATTTTAAAGATCTTTAAAGCTGAATTTTTCTTGTCAACATGTGACAAAAATTGTGTCTCAAGGGCACCAGAGATCACACAGCATTTAAGGACAGGAGGACTCTTAAAAGCATAGAAACAACATGTACGTTGATAATATCATTATTTATATTATTATTTTTTAAATGGTCCAGACATACAAATTAACAGAACAGTGCATAAGTTACATTGAGAGGCAATAGAGCAGTTGGAGGCTCAGCTGCTCTAACTGCCATAATTAAATAATAAACAGCTCATCACCATTAATAAAGTCATTTGTGTTGGTTTTTGCAATTCATTAACAACATTCAAAGAAAATAACATGTCTCAGTTCTGACTGCGTAGTGGTCAAGCATTTTCGAGCTGCATATTTCCCACAAATAACACAGCAGCGCAACTGACAGACCAAATCCCAAAACAAAATTTTTAGTTATCAATCAGACCAGTCTTCAACAATGCTGGGGGTTTCGAACGCACTGCCTCCATGATCACACAAATTAAATTCCAGCAGGAGAGAATATATCAGTTCTGCCAGTCAAGGAGCCAATCGTCAGTGCCATTTGGCTGTCTGGTTAGAAGTAAGCTATTTTAAGCCAGCGAGGCCTGTAATGATCTCCCAATAGTATCATCACTCGTGCTGACATTTAAAGTCAATTAAATACCTAAGAGATGCAATATGTCTGGGAACTGTTTCTAAACCCAATACAATGTGTAGATTAACTGGGGGCACACCTTTAATGAGGCACATCATCCTGTGCTAATTCAGAAATACTGTGGGCAGTTAGAAGAGGAAATGTCTTTTCATTTAGTTTAGAATATGTATGTGGACAATATTCCCTCTATCTCATGAGTTTTTTTTTTCCCTCTAAATCTAAAGTGGAACAAAGACAACCAAGAGAATGGAGGTGAGGCAAGAGGCGTAGAGAGAAGAGGAGGTGGGAAAGATGAATGTCACAGAGCGGTGTAGTTCATCATCTCAGAAGCCTATCTGAGTGTGGCGGTCAGGGAGAAAATGTGATCCCATACTCCCCCTATACCCCTCTATCAAGGTCAAGTCATACTGGAAAAACAAGTAAAGAATGAGAGAAATGAAAGAGCACTGCCAGGGGCAAAGACAAGCAGGTCAAACCCAACATACAATCAGCCCCTAAGCTGAATGTTAGCCAACAAAGTGGAAACAGCCACATGTCTCGATTGTATACCAAAGGCTACAACCTAGCCTCTGCAAGGAAGGTGTTTGAAGGTGAGGACAGGAGAGGGTTTCATACATGAAAAGGTAATCTCTCTCTCCTGAGAGAACCCTTTTGTCAATGTGTTAATGAATACAAGACGAGGGAGGGAAAGACCCAGTTACAACACAAAGAGCTACAATATTGTCTGAATTAAAAAAAAAACAAGAAAAAAAAACAGCCCAGTTTCCACAGTAAGAAAAAGAACAAATTGAGGAAAATATAATTGCACTTAGTGTATGTGTGGTCTACACAGTATTAGATGAGTATCTCTGCCAAACATCAGTCAATCTGAAGAAGTCATTTTGTGTCAATTTATTTTACTAAAATTCAATACTCATGCTGTTAGCATACCCTTGGAGGTGTGCACCGCTGTCACAGCATTAGTCTATTGCCATCTGACTACTACTCTTGTCATTGCACCAATGTACCAACAGAAACACTTGCTTCAGGTGCACTAATGCTACACAAGCTAACAGACTGGTTAGCTTCAGCAGTACTAATGGTGCATAAGCTAAAAGACACATTTGCTTCAGCAGCCAAAATGTTGCTTAAGCTAATGGAAATATTCACTTTAGCAACACTGCTGTTTAAGCTAACAGAGACGTTAGCTTCAACAGCACTAAAGCTGAAGAAAGCGCTATCTTATGCAGTACTAATGCTGTAAAAGCTCACAGAAACATTAGCTGCAGCGGAAAAAATGCTGCTTAAACTAACGAAAAAATTTGCTTCAGCAGAACTAATGGTGCATAAGCTAACAGACACGTTAGATTCAGCAGTTCAAATACTGCTTTCAAATTGAGATTTCAACTTAAAATATCTCATTGTTCAACCAATTTAAGGATCTTAAGAGCCACCGGCCTAACACTTATTCTCTCCAATGAAGCAGAAAAATAAAATGATTTGCATGAGTTTGGGGGAAATGTATCTACTGCATCCAGCCACTGTGTGTTGAGGTGGACCACCATGTTGCCAACACACGAGTGGGAAACAACTGAAACTGAAACAGACACAGTTGAATAAGAAGGCAGATGCAAAAGCAGAAGCAAGCCACTTTATTCCACAGTTCTAATTTGGGCTGCAGCACCTGCACATGGGATCACTGATGTAGAAAAAAGATTGTGTGACACAAGTGGAAGGAACTTTCTTTTTTGGTCCTCAAAGTCTTAAAATGTGAAAACAGGAGAAACTAGTGAACTTACTGTGCTCTTAACCCCAGATCTATCGGCATAAAAATGCTGGTATTTATCTTTTATGCGATAGGGGACGAAAGTGAAACACAGCTCAAGATGTGAACATCAGTGAGAAAACACACCTGCACTGACAGCATGGAGATACATAACATTAAAACCTCTGGAAAAACAGTTTCAGGTTGCCATGATGGAAATGTAGAGAGGAAAATAACACCTTTTACCCCACTCAGAGAAAGAAAATCACACAGCGAGCACTCAACAACAGAATACACCCACATGCTCTTCTCAGAAATCAGCAAAGCCATGATAAGAATGCAACACTTGCACAGGGTTTGGTGGGATAACAGTATGATGTCCAGACTCCAAGTGCACAGACTCAGCCAAGCATTGTTGGACTCATCAAAGGTGGGGATGGGTGCGTTCTGAACTCTCTGTTCTCCGTCCAGATGTTTCTTGTTGTCTGGCTATGTGCAGGCAAAACGAGAGGAGGGGAGGGGATTACACAACTCTTTCTCTAACCCACCAAGTGCTTATACTAAGCAGGAAGTAGGAAGCTGTGAATCACCACAGAAAAGGAAAGGGAAAACCTGGATAAACAGACACAGACAAAGATCAATCAACCCTGTCATTGCTAAGTGCATTTTACAGGCATGTGTATTATTGTTTAGTAGTGTGACTGAGATAAATGTTTGGTATTATTGTCCTAAATGGAATGACACATCACACGCCACTTACCAGGAGGAGTTATTCTCAGCAGTGCCTCCAGTATTTTGTCAACCCCATTCATATCTATGAGGGTAAACATTCCAAAACACCTTTTATCATAATTCAATACAGTTTAACAGCACCAAAATGAAATGCGGACTGTAAAACATTATAACCTTCATTAGGATAGGACTTATTTCAGGGCTGGTGTATTACATATCATTCATGTTAGCAAGATTTGCCTCATAAAAAGGAAACTGAGTCTGTTGATGTGTTGAAGTGTTGAAAAGCATGTCAATTATTACTCTTTGCACTGTGAATTATTAAACCAAGTTCATTAGGGTATAAGCTGTGGATGCTTTCAATAGGCAAGAAGGTTTCCACAGGGAAGAAGGAAGAAATGCATTAATAGGTGCATTAATAATCGAACAACCTGGACAAAGTCCGTGTATTATTTGTTGGTGATTTAAAAAGGTAAGAAAGAAATCAATCAAAAAGTTTGCATAAATTAAGTATAAACACGTTTAGGTTCGTGAACAGGTTTTCTAACCCAAAAGGCAACAGCTGTGTCTGTAAACCACTGTCTCCCACTTGATGTCTCTGTATTTAAGGCAAATCACTGTCCACCATGGAGGGTAGGTTGTGTAGAGCTAGAGCTGGATGGGCGCTGAACATCAGTGTGAGGGACATGCTCAATTTCACATGAGAAAGCCACTAAAAGCTTCCTCTCAATCAGATTCTGACCCCACCTTTTCTGTGTGTGTGTGTGTGTGTGTGTGTGTGTGTGTGTGTGTGTGTGTGGAGCTTCCACCATTAATTCTGTTTGTTTAGCTTTTCTCTCTTCACGCTCCATTGCTTTCATTATGCTAACACCCAACCGGTGGCAGGTTTAACGGTTTTCTTCACCTGTTTTAGACAGGAAATTGGATTGAAGAAGCTCACCTGCCTTTTTGTGGCCGGAACTTACAAGAAATTTCACAGAGGGACAGGAGACAGAAGAGAACCATTTTTTTTTCCTCATCTGAATCAAATGTCTGAAGCAGTGAAAGTGCTGACAAATGTTTACAAGGGTGGTAAATGGCATGGACATGGAAACGTAGCCACATTCATTTACCAAAACTGCAAACTTTCTACATACAAATGTAGTGCAGAAGAGTGCAATGTTGAGTTACATGATGCAGCACTGACACACCAACTGCATAATGAAAGAAAACAGGCCCTCACACAGCGATGCAGTCGACTCGTAGACTAAATATAAACACGACACGTACACAGCTCTGAGTTCTGAAAGTGAGATCAGTTGTAAAACCTTTCAGTGTTGCAACAGTCCACATAGTCATGATATAATAGGTACATTCTCAAAACTACTATCTGGCTTACGTTTCCTCTGGTTTATTTCACTCTACCTCCCCACAGAGTTTCTGACTCATTTTCCTGTCCACTTGAAGAGGATTTCTTCAATTGCTGAGAAAATGCAGGGAGATAACTTCCGAAGCAGATATTAGTTGGAAGTAGGTTTCCGTGGGCTTTTGTTAACAGTGACAATTACAATGTGATTAGCATGCAGGGTGGTGGCTTATTTCAGATACATTTATGGAAAAAGACTAACAATGTAGAATTTTAAGGGCTCAGAGGGCTGGTTTGAAACCCCCAGAATACAAATGAATATCTGCTGATAGACTGATGAGTGGTTGTGTTTTCTCTGTATTAGGAGAATGCAGTGGTTACAGCAGCCGACCTTCAAGCGCACAACTTCGGTTTAGACCTGCTTACAAGACTCTGGCCTTCCTAAACTGGCCTTCAGCATGACACTGAAGCTGGAACTTGTAATAATGGGGCTATTTTCTCACATTAAGAGGTTATGCATCGCGCTATGATGGGATTTTTTTTTTCTCTCTAGGCCTGTAATCACTCATCTGATTAATTTCAAAATTGAATTCACAGGCCCAAGTTCACGCTGTGCAGTTTATTAGTGCTGAGAACACGAGCTGATTAGTTCAACAGAAAACTGATCTGTTATGATTTTCATTCATCACTTTAGTTAAATGTCAAATGGAAACTGCAAACACTTGCTGGCTACAGCTCCATAAATACTAATGAGATTTGCTGACTTTTTATAGTTTTATATCATCGGGTAATTTACTACATATTTATACTTTATTGCTATATTTTAGCGGTTTTACTTTGCAGATCAGAGAATCATAAGAAAATAAAAGAATTTGTCATTCCTGTTTATGAAAAAAAAAAAAAATCAAAAAGATTCTAATTTGAGAGATCAATAAAGTGCACTTCTATGTATTATACACAACATATTATCTCATAATTGAAATAATGTCATGAATATAAAAACACTGATAAAAGCAACTCCAGCATGTTTCCAGCAAGAAGACTGTGAGAACACACCAAATCTACAACTGGGAGTTTAAAATTAAAAATCACAAAGAAGTGCACCCTGAGCTAAAAGGTGAAGCATGAGGAAATGATCTCTTCCGCCCTCCATAACCCACACCACTGTTCCACTTTGTTTGCATGATTAACAAGCGACTGAGCCGTGGAGAAGATCAATAAGCACTGGCCTTTTACGGGACCGAGCCTGACGCTGTAACCCTACCTTTGTGCCCTTCCCATCCCACAGCCAATTATGTGATATGATCAATACGAGTCAGTAATGGGATATCAGTGCTTCTTGTGGTGATTCTGTGGCACAGGCTGGAGAAATCCATGGCTTGTACGACATATAAACACTCCTCCAATACTTAGCTGCCACCAGGCAGTGAACTACTGAGGTGCATAATATCTGTTTCCTTTGACAAGAGATAGAGAAACTATGAAACTGTTAATCTTCCCCCCAGAAAGAGGCTGCTAATGTAGTGTGTCTGTGGGGTGGGGACTGCTGTGTCTCTCCCCCTAGTACAATTCAAATCCTAATCTGTTCCCGACTGCAGGAAACAGCCACAATCAGTCCACCACCGCAACAACTCAACTTAGACTGCCGGCAAAAGTATTGCTCTGACAAAGTGTCATTACTGACAGTCGTGGATGAAGACAGATGCCAGACAAGGCCTGGGAAAAAAAACAAAAAAAAAAAACACTGGCAACTGATTAACAAATGAAGAGTCAAAATCAATTAAAGAAGAAGAAGAAAAATAGATCTTCTGTTGTCTGGTTTGAGAGGAACGGCAGGGGAGAGATTCAGCCATCTGGCTCGCCACTACAGAGACAGGACTGTGGCCTCGCCTTTCTTGTTTCTCCGTGGAGCGATGGCGCCCAGCAGAGCATGGCTGGCTGTGGAAAGATTCAGGCGCCATTCCACCGCATGCCCATGCTAATCACCCCCAACAACCACTACGCAGATGGAGCCCCTTTAGAAATCAGATGGCGTCCATAAGGCACCATGATCCCTTTGTCCATCACCAGTGGAAAAGGCAACATGTTGTCACAGTGGATCTGTTTCCTCAAAGTGTAATGTGTCTGCAAGGGTTAGTTAGATAAGATAATCATGAGAGGATAGAAACAGAACGATCCTGGTCTCAGGGTGTTTTCACACACGCCACAATTACAGGTAATGCTATATCATCACTTATAAAAACGGGCTCCACTTTTGATATTGAAATGCTCTTTTCTAGATTCGCTGTGAGATGCATTTGCATGACATCACTGCAATTCTTCCTCTCAGTCTGACAGATTATAGGTCAAACCGGAGTTCTCCCACATAAACACTGTGCTGGCGTTTCAGACGAACAGCATCCCCTGAGGAATGCTGGGAGGAGAACGACTAAAGATGAAGGTTTTCTTTGCAGGAGCGAGGATAACTATGCGTGGCTCTGGTTTTCAGCACCAACTGGGTGACTTATCTTCAAGCCACTGGAAGAGACCAGATGAAGAACACATCTGATGCATGATAATGTGATGTACTGTAAAGTAACAATTCAAGAACATGCACCACAGATGTATAATGGTACCCAGCATTTACTTTATATGCATGTTTCTGCCCTGCAACTCCCACCCCCCCCCCCACTCCTAGTTGCCAAAAAGGCTGCCAGAGCTTGTCTGATTAAGTTGAGGGGATGACTCAAGAGCAATACAGTTTGACAATACAGCCAAATGCAATATCCCTGGCCTACAAGTCATATTCTCATGACTAAAGGGAACATACTTTTTGGTACAGACGGCAAAAAAAAAAAAAAAAAAAAAAAAAAAAAAAAAAAAAAAAATCACATCATCATCATTTCTTAAGTTTTTTGAAAATCTCAACTGAAACTGACTCAAAATAATCGCAATTTTTTTTTGTTTGTTTCTGTCAGCTCCACCATGTAACTTTTTTCTCAAGCTTTGAAGATAATCCATCATAAGTATTTGCTGAGACATCTCAAACAACTGTCATTTGTTAATATGCAGCTTCCTCTCAACAACATGTCCACCCATGGGGCTTCATTTTCCTGTTGTGAATCAAATCGAGCTTTGCCATGAACACGTATTCAAAGCAGGTGGCACAGTGGAGCAGTGGTTAGCACTGTCGCCTCACACCAAGAAGGTTTTGGGATCAAACCCGGGGCTTTCTGTGTGGAGTTTGCATTTGCATTGAGCCTAAAATCTGCTTCAGTGCCACATCTTATGGTAACTGTGGTTTGTATTACTCGCAGCTCATGCAAATGTACCAGGTATAAGAAAGTCTGAAATAAAAAGGGGCTTGTCTGAATTCCAAATTCACTTCCCGTTTTTTTATGCCACTGCACAAGCAGCAGGCATGCAGCGCTGCAGTGTGCTATGTGTGACCATTCATTTGCACATAATGAATATCGACCTCAACTGCTGCACAATTCATTCGACTGTTGCATTATACAACAACTACTTAGCTGTTTTCCTGTTTAGGTCTGAGATTTGCATTCTTCCTCTCACATAACGCACACTTCTACAGCCTCATTTATTTACTTTATGAGAGTCTATGGCAGACTAGCACATGTATAAAGAAGCTAGAGCCTTATGTTCTGCTGTATTTAGAAAGAAATATGTCTCCCTTACATCAGCACGGCCTTGTGTATCTATTATATAATAACTATATACCAAGTTGTTGAGGTAGGTGAGTTTGAGATGTTAATCACCATTTAAATTTTGTATTAAAAGCAAAAGGTGCTAGAGCAAACAAAAGACAAACAGCAGAAGTGTAAAGTCTGATATAATATCAATTTAGTGCATAGATTTTGCTTAAGTCAAGTTTCCTTATGTCCCTGCAGCAGCATCGCACACAACTCTATTGAATAACCAGGAACCAGGAAGTGCAAAGGCTGAATTAACAAAATTAGAAATTGGACTTTAGTCTCTGGTCCAACCCATTCAATCCTTTTGGGAAAAGTGCTTTTATGCATCATCTCATCCCAATCATCTGAGGCCCAGTCTGATAGGAGGTTTTTTCTAAAGTGATCCATCTGCTTTGGAGTCTTGTAAAACTCCTCTGACCAGCTGCCTTTAATTCAGATCAACCCTGCTTTTATTTTGCAGAAATGTAATGGTTTCTGTTCGTCACCTTTCAAGTTGTACTTCATCAGTGCTACATTTTTGAAGGTGTTCAACACTTTTGCAAAGAAGGACAGATGTTCACACGTCAATACCAGCATTAGATTTGTACTGTTATTCACAGGGGATGTAGAGGAAGAGTTTGTCATAATCTTGAAGCACTGTGAAGAAAATGAATTAGACAATGTGAGTCACATTTTCAGTCAGAGGTTTAGGTGGCGTGACAGTATTCAATTATATTTTTTGACAGTTAATTACTACAGAAAAATATATTCTTACATCCTTGCTCATCCAGTCTATTCATATGCAAGTACCACAGAAGTACAGAGAAACCTTTCAACACCTCTTTTGAGATACTAAGGATATTCAAATGTTTGTGCAGCTGACAAATGTTAGAACAGGATAAATTCTCACTTAGCTGACAAGAAAATGTTGAACAGAAGCAGCTGGGAAACTAAAACTGCTGCTGGTTTGGTCGCCAGTCCCCTGTGTTTTCAAGGAAATACTTTATTTTTAGGCCAGATGGAGTCTGGAGACTAAGACTGTCCTTCAACTTGCGAAAGTTCAAGCTCCCTCCTGCTGCAAGGTATCCGCCCGAGAAGTGACCTTGAACAGGACACTGGTTTCCCACCACCTCTGGGAATCTGCATCTCTGCACTCTTTCCTCAGTGTGAAAACAGGTTTAAAGGTCAAGGGGGAAAAAATATATAAAATTATATATATATATTATATATATATATATATATA
>CM076666.1:5870148-5934470 GCA_038496675.1 Rachycentron canadum
TATATATATATAATATATATATATATATATAGATGGATAGAGGCATATACGCATTGCTTGGCTTCTTTTTATATCCTTTGGGATTAAATTTTGTGCAATCTGAGTTGTATTTGCACATCATTCCTGTTTTTACTGACCAGGTGCAGTTTTGATCAGCTACATTTGGGGCAATATCATTATAACAACAGGGTCAGATGACCACACAGGGTCATCAGTAAAGACCGAAATCACATAACTGGAAGGGCTGTACTTATTAGCACCAGGAACCATGGTCATTGTTCTGGCCATAAAACAAACAGACTCAATTAAACTACTTCCTTTCACGTTGCCTTCAGTGTAGACGTGATAACAGGGATGTATAGTGTTTTTTCTAAATCTGAAGCTTGTTCCAAACATGCCTATTAAATCTTTACAAACCCTTCAAATCTGTTCAAACGGTTTTAATGTTTTTTTAGTCTAGTAACAAAACAAATTTCAAATCAATTGCATAACAGAAGATTTAACGTATTTAACAATCTACCTATTTTAATCATATTAATAACAGTTGGTGATTTTAATTTAATTACCAGAAAAGAATAACACTGATAAAAACAAAAACTATGGCAATTAACTCCCAAACCTAAACCACAGAGAGTCTGCTGAAGGGTTGTAGAGCTTTCATGACACATTTTGTCACTGCTCTGTGACATTCATTAACCATGTCCTCGCTCATTTTTGCTTTTACTGGGGGCACTCCTCCCTCCTCGGGGGAGTAATGTTGTTTTGCATGCAATGTGCACTTAATGTTACCTGAGGGTGAACTTCTTGTTGCACTGCTACAATACACAATCTATCAGGTCACAGAATACAGTGTAACACTGGTGTTTGGAGGATTTGTCCTTTTGAACTTATCAAAAATGCCAAAAGCAAAACTCTTCCCTTTTCAGCCTAAGTACCACAAATATTGTAATCAGTTGTTTCATATACTTGGTAACTTTTCAGGTCCACAAAGTTTATAGCAGTCACTGAATTATCGTTTTTGTATGTGTCATATATTATATGTTGAGGGATTCGTAGGCTGCAGAGCTTTACAAATTCAAGCATTTTACCAACTTGGGCCTGGATCCAAAGCAGTGGAATCAGTTATCAAAACCCATCACTGACTGATAAACACACCCCCTTGAACTGTTCATGTCACTGTGAAAGGTGTCACAGCTCAATCGCATAGCTTCCCATTTACACTGACAGGTCGAGGCTGTTCATAGGCCAATTCTGGCAACACGCAAGCCACGTGAATATCAAAAGTTTCCGTTTAAGATTTTAGTGACCTTAGGAGTAGGATTACTTCACACAGAAGGTTAGAAACCCCCAGCCTAGATCCATTCACTCCTTGTCAATCCTATTATCTGCTAGTGGCACCGTCCCAGCTGTGCAGCCCAGGATGTGGCTCTAACGAGCTCCATTAGCAGTATTACCTGTATCCAGCAGCCACTGAGGTCAGGGGGTCAACAGTAGACCAAATGCAGCGATTAAATTACTCCTAAGGGAGGCAGGGCTGGGTGGTTGTCTACAGTAGTCACCTCCAGCCTCCCCACCCTGGTCACAAACATAGATTTCACAATGGCACATGGGGTGGCATTTACCATGTCATTTTCCGCTTCATACACTCTCTGTGATCTTATTTGAGACCCCACAGAGCTCTTTAAGACGAGGCTTTCGGTGTTACAAGCATAACCAGCAATCAAGCCACTGTATGTTTGTGCAGTCAACTAAAGAAAAAGAGGGATACGTGAACTAAGGTTGAGAAGCTGGCAAGCTAATCCACATACTGTGACCAAACCAAACCACCGCTGCTTTGTGTCTGAAGCTAACCGCTAACACATCAGCTGTAATAGTTGCATTTTAAAGGTGGGGAGAAAAAAAAAAAAAAATCAAGGGGAGACCACTACTTTGGACAGATCAGACCAGTAAATTACACCCAATCTGACGAAATGCGTTATTTCACATTTTCCACACAGTTAAATACAGATGACAATCAGATTGATCAAGTACCTATGTCTGCCAATTCCCAATTTCAAAATCTCCAGCTGTGTTTAGTAACCCTCCCAGAAAGATACTGACCACGTACCATACCCTCTGACTAACACACAGAGAGCAAAAAAAAAAAAAAAAAATAAAGCACCGTCTTTGGCAAGCTAACGGTAAGCCATTTTTTTTTTCTGGAGAGCTACTCAATGCTGAATCCTCAATTATTTTTACCAGCAGTTTGGTTTATAACAATATTCCCCACAGCAGGTGGGCAAGGAGGCATTTAATCTCAAATTCTCTTTCAAGAGGCAGACTTTCAGTTTTGTGCTGTACAACATAATCCACTTCGCTCATGGTGCTTCTGTCCTTTAAAAAAAAGAAAAAAGAAAACACCTTTAACTATTTCTCTGCTGTTTTGACACGACTGAATGGCAGATTGCTTATATTGTTTATATCGTCAGTGCCGACATATTGACAGCAGAATTCGACAATTAATTCAAATCAGAGGAAGAATCTCAATTACTGTGAGTGGAAGCAGCAGCTCTGTGTGAGATCTGGAGCCCTATGGAGCACAGAGAAGCTCCAGGAGAGCTCTGGGCTCAGCCAACAGTGATTCAATCTGAGCACAGGTACTGTAACATCTCTCACACACACTTGCAGACATACACATAACAAGCAAACATGCACACACACACACACACACACATAGAGAGAAACAAAAGCCCAGCAGCACACACAAACATATCCGCCTGAGTCATCCCAAAGGTATTCACAACTACCTCACTAACAGGGAAGAAAAAAAAAAAAACGCTGCAAAAGAGAGAGCAGAGCTCAGTCTTTGTCTTTCAGACGCAGCCTGAGGCACTGGCTTCTAGATATGTAGACGTTGCGCTCCGAAACAACTCCGAACACCAGCGCTCATTAGGCATCCGTTTACAACCTTGAGGTAAAGACGAACACCTCGCTACCCTTTAAAATACAATCAGCGATTTATTTTACCACCAAAACGAAGGTCATCGCTTCTTTGTGAGCCATCTCTCCACAACAAAGCTGAGAAATCTGGACCCAGTCTTCTGCCCACGCTCGTTCGCATTTTAAAGAACTAAATTAAAGTTGTTTTTTTTTTTTCACTTAGTGCTATGATAAAGGTCAATGCCAGCATCTTTTTTTCCACCAAAGCCTCCACCACAGTTTCGCTCAAGTGGTAATTGAAGTTTCTGGCTCGTTTATTTTAAAATATATTACTCTCTGGTACAGATAACAATTAACAGGTTATTAGACATCATTAGAAACTTAAATTAGCAGCAGAAGTAAGAATAAAAATGAAATTGTGCAAACTAACAAAGCGAACAAAAGTGAGTCCTTGAATATTAATACTTTTTTTTTATGTTCATTGTGTTCTTTACTTCTATTATTTGGACAATAAAAATCTCACGATAAATTATATTACATGAAACTTTTTTTATTATTAACTGAGTGCAATTAAATAGTTTCAAGTTTAAATTGTTAAATTATCCCTTTAAGGAATAAAAATCATACGTTCAGCAAAATGTCAGATGCGATTGTTTGCTTCACTCATAAAGGGAAGTTATCTAGAAACAGCTTACTCAGACATACTAGCATTTACAACACGTGCTTTAAATCTGTATGGTTAAAAATCCCCCATGCCTTTTTTTCTCATGAATGAAAAAAGATGCATTCAAGTAGACGTGCTGTGTGGCTTTGTAACTGTATCTCCAAGCTGTCAAATGACTTTTAAAAGTGAAACAATATAAACCACAATGAATAGGCCTGTAATTCAGAGAGTTCCTGTAAGCTCAGTGGTCATACAAACAATATTACTAGCAGTTGTCATGAGGTTTAAAATGTGATAAATTCATACAAATACTAATTTGAATTCATCCAATTTAGAACAAGCAGAAGTAAAAACAGAAGTTAACTTAGTATAAAAAACTATGATAATTTCAGATAATACATTACTCTAACTTGGGATAACCCAAATTCATTTGACAACATGCAAAACTCCACGCAGAAAGTTCATTTTCAGTCTGGTTGAGTTTGAAACAAGCACCTCCTCGAGCCGCCATAATCAGCCAAGTACGGGTACGCCAAATCAAACAAACCTTTCACAGTCTCATAGTAAAGACCAAAATATCCACTATCAATCCATTAAAATCTCCAACACTTCCCATTGTGCTCTACAGACTATACTAAAACACTGATAATGCACTGGAGCACAAACTGGGATTAGTGCCAACGTTTAAAGCATTATTGTGATTAGGGTCCACTAACGGCAGCGACTGAACAGACATAGTGGGTCACTCGAAAAAGGAGAAACATGCCTCTTCCGTGAGTGTTACACTTTTATCAAAGGACCAGTCTGTTTCAGGTCACACAGCGTTAGAACCAGCGGTAACACACACACTTCCTGTGTCAAACAAATCTGAGGATATTAAATGCGTAACAGCAAGACATACTGAGAGACAAAACCACACTTCAGAAGCTATAAATCACCTCAGAGCCGGTGATGGGAAGAGAAATTTTGTCCAGAGCAAATAATGTAATCGCTCTGCTTCACCTCCTCTTCATTTGGCTGAGCCACGGACTCTGTGTGTTCTGAGTGTTAAAGCACATGCGCTCTGACCTTTTCCTTATCATAAATCACATACCCCTGTTCTGCTGCCAGGATTTTGTTTAACCCAATTTGTCACTGAGGACACCCCTTCCACACTCACTGCAGATCCACATTGTGGGACTGGGAAGCATGGGATTAGTGGGCGGATCAAAGCATGCCATCCAGGCCTCTGTCTCGCCTTGTAATCATAGAAGTCAGTAGCTTCTCGAGCTGATAAGACGAGGCTACTGCTGCTTATTG
This sequence comes from Rachycentron canadum, assembly GCA_038496675.1. Lineage (NCBI taxonomy): Eukaryota > Metazoa > Chordata > Actinopteri > Carangiformes > Rachycentridae > Rachycentron > Rachycentron canadum. The sequence continues at coordinate 5,875,031 of CM076666.1, forward strand.
GCAAATTATGGAAGGACTGGAGATGAGGGCAGCAGCTAAAAATTACTTTCACTGATTCATTTGTCAGCTGTTTTATTCCATTAAAGCATTTGGTGCAAAGAAATATCAGAAAATAGCATCAAGTTCCCAGAGCCTGATGTAATGTTATAAAATTGCTTGTTTTGCCTGACAAACTGTCCAAAATCCCCAAAATATGCAACTAACACCAATACAAAACTGTGAAAAGCAGCAAATTCTCACATTTGAGCAGCCAGAATCAGAATATTTGGCGCATTTGCTTGAAATATTACATCAAATCACCAAAATTGTTGTCAAATAAAATTCTGTTTGTGGACCAATCGATTAATTATTTCTGGAAACACAAAGAGCAAGGAGTGTTTGGAGTGGCATCCAACAACACAGACGCAGAGACTGAAAGCCAGACATTCACACATTATTATGACAGAGGCAGGTCTTGGAAGTTGTGCCAAGAATATCAGACAAATGTGCTGTCGGCGGGCAAACGCTGCGGTGTGATAGCTGTCTCGGCCTCTGCAGGGCACGACAATAAGAATAACTGAAACAATTCTGGATGCAGGCAACCGCGATCCATCCACCATGCCAATCCCCTGACTTATCACCATACAGTAATGGAGGCTCGTGGTACTTCACAGCAGACTTCAGGCTGGATAAAAAGTCAATAGAAAGGTTTGCCACAGTGCACTTTTACTCTGCTGCTGTGGTCACGTAAACTTCCTGTGGCACCCGACACTTCCTCATATTGGCTTTGGAAACACAAGTGAGTAGAAGTGGAGAGGGAGCTTTCCAGAAACAGAGGCGTGCAGCATCTAGGATCCAGACCTCTAATCGCACCACAATGCAGACTTATGTTTCCTTTGAGTCTAATTACATATACAGAAGTGGTTATTCCTCTTTTCACCCCTATGCTACTTAGTGACATGGGTAAAATGTTAAAATTGCTGCCACTGTATGACAGCACTGCCACTGCTAAAGCAAAACGATTGATTTCATTGATTTGCCCAGCCCTATACTGAACTGCCACACCCACCTGGGGCTCCAAAGGGTCAACAAAAGTCAAATAAAACTGTTGCCAAGAAACAAACCCTGGACCGGTGTATTTTTCAATTCACTCTTCTTTAAGCTAATGATCAGTTTTGCTCCCTTTGCACTTGGAACTCGACCGTGCCGATAATACTCACGTGAGGCCCTTTAATCTAAAGTAAATATGTCAACGCTGTAGCTGTCGCTGCAAAGCAACTGCAAGTTCCTTTCACTGACACTTCATATTCTTGGAGACATGACAACCAGCAAAGCAGCAGGGTGAGTTCATGTTTGGGCACCAACAACAGGAAGCCAGATCAACAGGCATGAGCATCCTGAGGCCACCACCTATGTGCCGAGCTGACACCTTATTGTCAGAAGGTGTTAGTGGACCTATAGTTCACATAGTCCACCTGCACAAAGCTGAACAGACCCCCCTCCATGTGTTAAAGCACCAGCTACTGTATGTGTATTATCACATATGTACTGATAGCGGAGCTGCACTGGGCTGGGGCCAAGAAGTGGGCTTGTTGTGACAGGAAGGTTTCTGTGTAAAATCTGTGGACCAACTGGGAGGGGGGTGTGGGGGGGGGGTCAAGATAAAAAGATGCTGCAAAATGTCTTTTCCACAGAATTAAAGCAACGCACGGAGCATGTCTGTGCAGCCAGGGAACCCCAGTGTGTGAATGGGAAGCACAGTGCACACAAGCACGTGTGCATATAGTCACAAGACACAGCCTGGGGGTGTGAATCAAAGCCACCACCTGGTATGAAGTTAACTCACCTGTGACATCTGGGGTCTGAAGTTGATCTCCTTCAGGTCCACTGATCCCGGCGAGAGGTTGTGCAACATCTGGCACAGGAGCACCCCGTCTCGCAGGGCCTGTGCCAAGTCGAAGACGGCCGCCGAGGGCCACACGACCCGGTGGTTCGGGGGCAGGACCTTGCAGTCTATCAACCACCGCCCGCATTGTCTCCACTCCTCCATAGCGGCTCCCGGGGAGGAGGTGGTGTCGGTGGTGGTGGGGGGGGGGGGGGGGTGGCTCCCCGCGCGAAGGCACCGAGTCCGAGGGCTGGTTCACAGCGGGCTGAGAGCGGCGGGTTCACGGCGCACGAGCAGGCACAACGGTCGCTTCCCTACCAGCGCCGGATGTCTCAATCATTCACGATCAGCTCGGTCGTCAGGCAGTTCCACAACTTTATGTTAATCGCAGCTCGTCACCGCACTATATCCCCTTCCCAGACACATGTCAGCTCTCCTGTCCTCCCAACGTGGAAATGATGAAAGCTTGAGAAAGACTGAAATAACAGGAGCGTCTCATCAAACCGGGCTCAGCGGGCGGCAGCAGGAAACAGAGACGGGCTGCGGGAACCTTCTTCATTCTTAAAAAGTTTTGTCAGCATATCCGATCCAAAGGGCGTGAGGGAAGCGGTGCGACGGGGGCAAACAAAACAGCTGGATGCAGCGGTTTGTCATGAAGCCTATCGACTTCACCAGAGTCTCACATTTCAGTGAACCACACAGCACAGCTTACAACACAATGTGAGGAGGAGGAGGAGGAGGAGGAGGAAGAGGAGGTGGGGGGGGGGGAAACAGCGTTTCAAGTCTGTTTAGATGTTGAAACCAAAGTCCGGAGTCAACCTACCGCGTTTGCATTCAACGCTTCCTCGCAGGTTAGAAGAAAAAACAAACAAACAAACAAACAAATAAAAAAAAATAAACACCCAAGAACTTCCAGTAACGTCCAGAGCTAAAGAAAACAGAGACGGTGCACACAAGGGTCTGTCCACAACGCCAGGGTCTCCCTCTTCCCACAACACGATCTAAACATCGCGCTGCGGCCGCGGATACGCGTCCAGTCAACACGACAATCAGCCGCCGCCTCCAGCCGGTTAACGTTGGTTCGCTTCGCGCCTTTACGCACGAACAGAATAACGTTCCGCGCACACGCAGCTCCGCTCCCGTGTGACTCCTGCTTCCCTTCCGTTCATGCCCCCCCCCCTCTCTCTCTCTCTCTCTCTCTCTCTCTCTCTCTTCGTTTTCCCCCTCGGACGGGAGATGTCCCAACTCTCGGCCCCGTGCTGCACAGATCCGAGGGAGGGAGCAGGGGGGCGGTGTTGTGCTCGCACGTGCTGATTATCTCGCGCAGAGGTTTAAAAACTTGGACGGTGTGTCCGCACTTTCGCTAAAGTGGCTCCGTGCTCCAAGAATGGGAGCTTCGGGGAATCTTTTTTTCTTTTCTTTTTTTTAACTGGGAGCTGAGGACGCGCCCTCTGACGGATGAAGCGCGCACTGCACGGGGCGCAAACGCAAGGGTGTTAAAGGGACAGTTCAAAACAAAAAAAATAAAATGAAATAAAAATCTGCCTTAACTGCACCGATGAGAGATAACATTAAGACCAGGCCAGATTGAGACCTGTCACTGAGTGGGATGTATCAGGCGGCGAGTGAACCTTCTGTCTTTGAAGTTGGAAAAAGGGGCACGTGTGAGGATGTGAGGGACTTTGACAGGGTGTCATCTCCAAAACCGCAGCTCTGTGGGATGTTCCCGCTCTGCAGTGGTCAGTACAGTGGTCCAAGGAAGGAAAACCAGCGAATCCCCAACAGGGGTCATGGGCGGCCCAGGCTGGCCCATACAGTCTGATCCAACAGAAGAGCTGCAGCTCAAACTGCTAAAAGAGTTCATGCTGGTTCTGATAGAAAGGTGTCAGAACATAAAGAGCATCACAGTTTGTTGTGTATGGGGCTGTGCAGCCTCAGACCGGTCAGGGTGTCCATGCTGACCCCTGTCCATCCACCAAATGCATCAGAACTGGACCACGGAGCAATGGAAGAAGGTGGTCTGCTCTGATGGATCAGGCTTTCTTTTACATCATGTGGATGGCCTGGGTGCGTTTGGTCTCTTACCTGGGGAAGACATGGCACCAGGATGCATTATGGGAAGAAGAAAAGCTGGTGGAGGCAGTGTGATCCTCTGGGCAAAGTTCTGCTGGGAAACCTTGGGTCCTGCCATTCATGCGGATGTTATTTTCACACAAACCACCTACCTAAACATTTTTCAGACAATATTAAGTCCAGTAATATAAGTCCACCCCCTCATGTAAACAGTATTAATTAGTATTAGAATAATAGTAGTATTATTCCCTAATGGCCAGTGACATTAGGGAATAATACTATTATTCTAATAATAACGAGTTCAAGGTATTGACTTGGCTCTAAAGTCCCCAGATCTCAATCCAATCCAGCATCTGTGGGATGAGCTGGACAAACAAGTCTGATCCATGGAGACTCCACCTCACAACTTGCAGGACTTAAAGGATCTGCTGCTGACGTCCAGGTCCAGATACCACAGCTCAGCTTCAGAGGTCGAGAGGAGTCCTTAACGGGTCAGAGCTGTTTTGGTGGAAAAAGGGGGACCTACACAATATTATGCAGGTGGTTCTAATTTTATGGCTGATTGGTGTATTTGAGATTGGGGCATGATACAAAGTAGAAAATGTGCACCCCCAGGTGCACATTAGTAGAAAGTAGCCATTAGTTTTTAGTATCTGCTCCCTATTTTTGTGAATATCTACACAATTTTAAATTTGCACATACTTTTTAGCCTGTGAAAACATTTGTATAACGTCCTCTATCGAGCTTTGTACAGTAACAAACTGATGACATCTTCAGATGACAGGTATGACGGGACAATCATCTCAACTTAAGCTACAATTTAAAAAAATGGAGGTGTGGCGTTTGAAAGATGTGTGTTTTACCAAGCAAAGAGAGTTTGAAGGCCTGGACTCACTAAGATTAAAATCATGCACATCACATTTGCACCACTGACCAACAGCAAGCTAACATGACTGTGCTGATCTTTGAAGGGATGGAGAGCCGGAGAGTCCAAATTAGATGAAAGTTGCAGGATAAGCTAACAAGAGCAGTTAATTACCCCTTTTGCATAAGGAAATGATGTACAACAGTAAACCAGTTCACTTCTACAATCTAGTGTTTTTGGAGCTGGAGTGACACAATGGGACGTGAGGATGTCTTGGCCTCTGCTGCTTCATCTCTGACCATTCTGATTTTTGGAAGCACAATACTTAACCACTGATTACTGCCCCTTTAATGTAATTATGAGCAACACCACACACTGACACACACCTTCAGATGTACAAACCACTCAGAAAACATTGAACCTGAAGCTAACGTGAAAGAAAGATTTTCGTATAAACCTGACATTGATTTTTGAGGGGAAGTCAAGTCAATATATTTTAATATAGCGCCAGCTCACAACAGAAGTTAACTCAAGGCACTTTCCAAATCGAGCAGGTCTAGACCTGCTCAGTGAAACTGTTTACAGAAACCCAATAATTCCCTCCATGAGCAGCACTTGGCGACAATGGCAAGGAAAAACTTCCTTTAATAGGCAGAAACCACGAGCAGAACCAGACAAGTTGGCTGAGCATAGAGAGCAGGTAGATTTTTGAAATTGCAACTCATTCCATGAGACCACAGTCCACTTCCTAGGTCCGATGTAGGCCTCATATAGATCACAAACTATGTGGGACAATTATGTAGCATATTCTCGTGGTGACAGCTCTGTGATCTTCACAACAACACACTGTGATTTTGTGATTCCACATCTATCTACCGATACAGTAAATAGGTTGTGCGTAGTTTCCTGGGTAAGATTCAGGTCTGACAAAGTTGTTACACATTCGCCAAGTACTTTATTAAGAACACCACAATAAAACTGGGTAGAGACGCACTTTGCTGTCAACAGAGCCCCAGTTCTTTGTGGCATGGACTCCTCAAGATGCTGGAAACTTTAATTTGAGATTCTGCTCCACGTTCACATGGCTGCATCCCATATTTCTGCAGATTTGTCATCTACACATTCACGCTGCCAATCCTATTGTACCACACCACAAATGTGTTAGACTGGATTCGGATCTGGAGACTGGTGAAACCACTGGATTACACTGAACTCATTGTGACGTTCATGAAATCAGTTTGAGTTGATTTTTGCTTTGTGACATATTGCCATGCTGGAAGAAGCCATCAGAAGATGGTAAACTGTGGCCATAAAGAGATGTTCTTCAGAAATAATATTGAGGAGGGCCATGGCTTTAAGTGTGCAAAGAAAACACACCACCAGTCTGGACTGTTGATGTAAGACAGGTTGGGTCCATGGATTCATACTTTTGATACCAAATTTTGACCCCAACATCTGCTGCCACAGCAGAAATCCAGATTAATCAGACCAAGCTCCATTGTTCCAGCCTTCAACTGTCTCCTGTTAGTGAGCCTTGGCCCACTGCAGCTTCTGATTGCCATTCTTGGCTGAAAGGAACCTGAATCTGGACATTTTAACGTGGAAGTCTATGGGCAATGACATGCTCTTCTTCTGCTGTAGCCGATTAACGTCGAGGGTCAAGGTGCTCTTTTGCTCACCAGTGGTTATCTGAGTTACTGTAGCTCAAACCAGACTGGCCAATCTCCTCTGATCTCTCACATCAACAAGGTATTTCCGTCCATAGAGCTGCTGCTCACTGGATGTTTTTAGTTTTTCTCACGATTCTGAGTAAAAACAACAGAAACTGTTGAGTGTGAAAGTACCAGGTGATCAGCAGTTTCAGAAACACTCAACACTCATGCAACAGTCAAAGTCACCAGTAAAATTGCATGAACCAGCAGGTGTACATTAATAAAGTGGTTTGTGGTTGTATATTAATCTGTGTGTTATCAAATCACTACACAAAACCTTGCCATGGTTGGAAATCCCCTCTCTACTCTGCTTCTGAAAACTGTGATTAGGGTGTCATGGCTTGTCCCATCAATACCCGTCATCTTTTGGTGATGCCATAAAATCTGTTCTAAACAAAGCCCACAGAGTTTGGGACAGATCAACAACACACTGAATAGGCCTGTTTTTGCAGAGGGCATTTTGACACATCAAAACAGGAAAAGCACAAGTATAAATAACACAATTAATAATGGATGAATTCTAATTAGCTGCTTGTTTGGCGCTTCTATAGCAATAGATCACAGTATGACAGTGTGCACACGTGCTTTATCGCACCCTAACCCTAACTGTATTTTTAGTATTTCTACGTTGGCTTAATCTTTCAACACTTGAGGTTATTGTTAGGTGAAAACTATAGAGCCACCACTCTCGGCTACATTCCCTGCACTGCCCATCTGGACACACCCCATTACCCAACCTTGCAGGATTTGCTTTCTCTGAGTGTTTGGCTGAAATCTGCTATATTTGTATTTGATTACTAACAGTCAGCCAATCAGAAGAGAGAGGAGCTCTGATTTGCTGTTGCTGGAGCTCCAGAAAAAGGCCCTAGAGATGAGGTGTAAATGGTTTTTGCTCCTTAAAACCACAAATATATCTTATCTCAAAACTTCAAAGAAAGGCCAAGGAAGTGTAAATGTGGCAACAGCTATAATAGAAAAACTCAAATAAACAAATAGATCCTTTACTTTCCCTGTAAAATTAAATAACATGCTTTAAAGCTTCAATATGTTCTTATGTTCGATGCAAAAGGGGTTTTACAGGCACCATTCCTCCTGCTCTCATCTGCAGCTTTCAGAGAAAACAGGTTGTTTTCATGAAATGGCCAACAAAGTTATGAACTTGTTGAGATTGGATAATATGTCAGTGACAATATGCTACTCATACGACAACAGCCCACTGCTGTTACAGTGATACTGATACTTTGGTTTGTATTTTGTTCACTTCCTTTATTTCCTCTCACCTCCTTAAAATTCCCAGTCAGTTCTTGTTAATAAAATAATCACAATTGGCTAATTAATCATTTAATTATCATTAACATCAATATGCCACATGTTCCCTGTTAAATCCTCTTGGTCATGTCTCATTACTTTCTCAGCTCAGTCATCATTGTCTCTTCCCCCCTCCAGATTTCCACAGGGACATAACACATTTGGCAAATTTATCTCCAGGCATAAAATAGAGCAGCAAAGCAAAGTCTGATATTCTCTGCGTTTTTCTATCTGAAAGAGGACTTTTTTTTTTAAACCATACATCTATGGCCTTTATACGTGGATGCAAATCATCAATATGCATGTGTGGACTTCCATAAAGGCTTAAGGAAGGAGTCAAGAAGCCACTGTCAGCTCTTTACAGCAGACATGACTATTGTGTACTGTCTAGAGCCACGTTTCATGGTTGGTTTGGAACTGGCAAGTAAAAAATGGCCTCCCGCCCAAATTTTTAAATTTTCCGCTGTATGTCAAGTAGATATATAGATACAATACACATAGTGTTTAAGAATAACTGAATAGTTTGCTGTCTTTTAAACCTCCACCAGTTGACACACCATGAGCAGGGCTGCCACTACACTTCAAGTGCAGTACTGAGACAATGGAAACTGCTATTTTTTGCACTGCCCTTGACCTCAAGAATTTTTTGGAGGTGGTGAATGTCAATCACTTATTCCCCACACGAGACCTCTCTGATGCACCTCTCACCTTTAAGACACCTATAAAGCCTACAAGCCTTATCTACAATGGATAAACATGCAGTCTTTAAGTATTTAGAGAAATCATGGCTTGAGATTTCCCTGGTCTTAAAACAAGTTCTGAGTAACATTAGACACAGATACATTTTAATGCACTTTTTTAATCACAACCTTTATTTATTGGTTTTATCGACTCTGTCCTATATTTCATGTTTTATTGCTTTAATATGCTTTTATTTCATAGGGCTTGTACTGTATATTTTGTCTCAATTGGCCACAATTGGCCTCTCTAAATGGTTCATTAAAACCTCTCCTAATTCTGACAAACTCTGTAATTTTGGGGCATATTAAAATGTGCACGGTGAATGGATGTTGATAATGTCCTTTGTGCAATGCATTCTCTGATGTACAATGGCCTTTGAGTTTGGCTGATGGAGACACTTAACCTTTAAAGACCTTTTGAACAGCCTCATCAGCCTAAAATATGGCTTATAAATCTTTAAGTAAGCCTTTTCCAAGAGTAACTGTGTTTGCATACTCACACCAGCTCCACAGCAAATAGAAAAAAGTTTGTTACCAGACTGTGGTTTTGTGGATTACTATTCACATTATTTGCAAAGCTGTATACAATTTGAAAAGAAAACTGTTGTTAAAAGTGTCTGTATGCTCTGAAAACCTTGTCTAGACAGAAAAGTGAAGGTCAAACAAATTCAGATAGATGCTGCTGGAATATCCTGATATGGCTTTTGCTTTAATTCCTCCAGCACTTTTCTGAAAACCAAAAGATAAAATTCAAGGAAAACACCCAGCATATAAACTCAAGGAAATAGGGTAATGTCTGTGGGGTAGATGGTAAAGGAACAGACAGTGCTGCCCTACACGTTACAGCAACAGGTTCATGACTGGTGGGGATAATACATAATGCCTGCCTGTCCCCAAACAGCTACTATTTGAGTGCCTAGGTACAAGGCATGAAATCCCTGGCTGATCCAGGGATACACCTGAGCATAAGCTTGTGGTCCGGGGAAATTCCCACAGTGCAGCTGAAAAAAATGTCTTCAGCAAAAACGTCTTTGTAATATAGATTAATAATCACCATACATGTTATTACAAGTTGAACAAAATGAAAAAAAAAATGCTACGACTTAACTGAGAACAGTTGTTATTATCAGCTAATTTGCAATTATGATTCTTGATATGTCACATTAGCATAAATCTATGACTGAGCAAAAGTGCGTGCATGTGCAGGTCATTCCACGTACCTTGATTCAAATTGACATTGTGAAGCCACACTCACTGAGTTTCTATGCTCACCCGACCAATTGGTCTTCTACTAGGTGGTGAGAAGAAAATGAGATCCAGGGATCCATTAATCAAAACAAACCCAGTCTCTGATGTGCTGTGTCTGGAGGGTTGTGTGCGTGTGGTCTTTTTAACATTGGATTCATGCTCATGTGAGTGATGGCCAGAAGTGGCAGAAATGACTAGTTGTCACGAAGTTGTGGCATTGATCAATCAAGCCCCAGGGTTGTTGTGGTCCACTGGGTGGCATGTTCTATGTAGCATGATGGGAATGCAGGTCACAAAGTGCATGTCCCACTGTGCAAGGACAGCAAACCCAGCATGCACACAATAGATACAGGCTATATGTATTCTTAACCTTTGTTTCCTATGTTAAGGAATATCCTGCCTGTTCGTTCTTTCATAAGGTTCTCTTGTTTTCTATAGATCCTGTATGTTGCATTTGTCCCATGAAAGGTGATTTATGACAAAGGTTAATCAAAAATAATGATTTCAAAAATAAACCAATAGGTCACGTAACTCTTTCCAATGCAGTATTTCCTTCAACAGGAAAGTGAAACTTCAAAAAGCATCATCAGTAAAGCTAAGGATGGTGCATGAGGGCCATCTTCTGGTTGATTACTGAACAGCAAGCTATGTAGTCAAACATCTAGGCTGTTTATCTTCTCTCTGCCAGTATAAGTCAGTGCCTTAGCATCACAGGCTTCTGGTGTAAACCTCCCTGACTGCACAGCTCCACTATTCCTAGTCCATGTTGAAAGCAGCTAAGCACTGAGCTCCAACAGCGCATAAACTGACGGAGGCACCAGCTGTTTGAACTGGGCAGCTTTGGGAACGTGCCAGTTTCTGCAGAGCAGTTGGCAGGCCAGCTGAAAGTGAAGCGAGTGTTTCAGGCAAAAGGGCTTTCTTTCACAGGAGGGCTTTCTACTAAGGCTATTTTACACCTATTCTGCTAAATAACCACAAAGCAACATTTGAGCTTTTGTCCTTCTAGGGAGAAAATAGACTGAACAAAAATAGCCCCTCTCAAGGTGAGCAGACAGATTCAATATTAGATTCTTAATCACGAGTACCAAGCCTACAAATATGACCACTTCTGATAAATATGTAGAGAAAGCACAATAATGTTACTGGTGGCAGAAAGAGGACGATTTTTATGTAGAATACAGAAAAACAAGGCCTGCATGGACGTTACTTTAAGATAAATACAAACACTATGCTTGAGAAACTTTTCGAAATCATTCACTTCATATTAACAGCAACCAACTAACAACCTGGCTAAAATATAATAACATAAAGGGCCCCTTGAGTGTCTTCTTCCATGATATTCCTGCTCTTAGGACTGTTTTTTTTTCCAGGCCCAGACTGGTTTTCTTCACGTTCACACAGAAATAAGAAATACTCAACTATTGAAACTTGAGATATGAGTGAGGTAATCAGCATCACTCTTGCTCCTACTTTCTGAAAGGTCTTCACTGCATTACCATCCAGCAGAAAAATTCAGGAGACACAAATAACAGCAGATGTCAGGGATCACTTTGATGGATGACTGAACTCAAGCTTCAAGTCTCTGTAAGTTGACTTTCATGCCACATCTAAAGAAGCCTGGATGGAGAGAAAAACACAATCAAAACACCACATCACGCTGAAAGGATTCATGAGAAGTCGATTCTACCAGAGCGGCTCTTTATAAAGGTTGTTTAGCAGTTGTCAAACTGTACAGCTTGGAACAAATATCAAGGTTCTTTGAACAATAAAAAGGTTTGATCCAGACTCTGCTCTCATAAAGCAATAAGCTGAACACAGGTACAATTTTCCATCTGATCAGACCTGGTACTTGGAATATAGAGCACTCCAAAAACGATTGGGAATGAATGCACAATTGTTTATAATCAATGTAGAATTGAAATATTTAAGTTTATATTGCATGTTATTTCATTCCAAAGCAGTACATACCAAATTGTAGCCAAAAGATATGTGGTTTGATTAGCTGATTAATATTTTGTCAGAATCAAAGAAACATAACTGAAACTGTGTCTTTCAATGCCTGCAGTGAAAGCACAAACAACACCACTGACAGAACATGCTCTTTGCCTTTAACTTTGCCCGAAAAGCTTCCTGATTTTCCACAGGTAATTGGCATCAAATAAATCCTTCTTTTTTTTTTTTTTTTTGCACATCTGAAGGTCTTTGTTGAGAAAGAAAACTTTTCTTCCCCAAGTAAAATAGAAAATAGTCTAATATGGTTTGTGTTAAGCTGTGTACCTTTGTTACACTGTAACCTTATGTAGTCCACTCCACTAAAGACATAAATATACATGACACCATCCATTTTTTCTTTACATTTATTGAAGTGTTTTCATTTCTCGTATATAACGTGGATCAGTTATTTTAAGCTAAATGACATGGGTGGTTAAAAGGACACAGCTACATCTATATGTAGCGTTTGAAAAAAAATGGCGTTTAATTAAACAGTATAAGAAACATGGATGACAGAAACAGGATATTGGTTGAATCGCAGGTTTTATGAAATATGCCCTAACTCCAGCAGTGTGCCTTCCAGCTGTGTTGTGTATCTATAGTATCTGATAAGAAACACCAGGATATTGCGATTTATAAAGACAGAAAGTGAGAGAAGCCACACTGAATACAAACAGGTTTTGTGGGAAGTTTAATTTTCAACACAGTGAACATTTATCAAATACAAAAATAAACATGTTTAACATTTTTTAAGAACTCTCTTTTGGTCACAAAAGAAGAAATAAATAAAAACAATACAGTTGTTAGGAGTCACTGTTGTCTGAACTGGAGTCAGTGGAGCTGCTTGTGGCAGAGTCTGAAGAGCTGCTGCTGCCAACATTTTGAGTTGCTGCGTTACAGCTTTTCTCTGGATGAAGGGGAAGTAAAGAAATGGGCTGTTACCAATTAGATGCTACAGATGCTGCTGGATCTTTGTATTTGGATTCTTTGGATTATTAACATCTATATAACTGAACTCAAACGTCGGGAGGGAAGGTGGTTGAGAGGCACTTACTTTGAAATTTCTTGAACTTCTGATACAGACAAGACTTGACATATTGCTGCAGCTCCCGTAGGGTGGACGGCTTCAGAACCTCAAAGTCAATTTCGATCTCATCTGGGTTTGTGTCGCCCATTGAGGGCTCTCGTGTCTGAATGATGTGCACCACGCGGCCCAGCTTGATGCCAGGTAAACGGTTAATGTCCAGGCTCAGCTGCTGTTTCTCGTCGTACGTCATCGGCAGAGATTCATCATCTGAATCCCAGTCTCTGCTTCCCTTCCACAACTGCCTGAAATTCAAGACAAAGCAGTCCAAGGTCTCTATGGAGGTAAAATATGATGTAAACAAAGTTGTTAAGTTATGTAAAATGTCCTACCTGGAATTTGATTCGCCTTTACTTTGCCTGCCGTCCTTTTTTTTGTTGTTTTCTTTGTTCTTCTTTGGTTTAATCACAGGGGCGTCAGAGAGTGCAGCAAGTTGTTCATGAACAGCTTTGAGCTGCAGTCAACAGAAATGTGTCACTGAGGTGCCACAATAATATTAAAATAAAAGTCCCAGGAAAAATAGCAGCACCGAGGAAGCAAAGAATGCAGTTTGCTGGTTGAAGTTGGAGCGGGTGAATAGAAACAAGGAGGCCTCAGTGAGTAATGTACTGTTTGCTAGGTGCAGCTCAGCATTTGATTTTATCAGTCAACGGTATCGTCTCCAGCTGATATTCTTTACGTATCTGTTGCTCCCTGCTGCATATCTGGGAGCCAGAGAGTAAGGTGGCAGAAATTGTTTTGTCATGTTATCACATCCTGGCAGAGTACAGGGTAAATCATTGTTGTGGCAGCCGTTCAGATCTCATCACACACTAAATTTCTTTTACTATGTTGCTGTACAGGGCGCAATTTATTGATCATGTGATCTCATTGTGTTTATGATCAGTATGACACCACTACCTGTTGGCAGATTAATGGACATGTTGCAAAACATGTTGTTGGCTCCAGAAAGCTCACATCTAGTGTCAAATGAAAGCAAGTAGTGTGTGTAAGATATGCCAGCATTAATGAGACATGATAAGAAGTCAATGAATAAACTTGTTTGGAGTATACAACAAGCCTTTGTTATATAAAGAGATGTGTGCAGGAACCCACCTGTTCTGCACCCACCTGTTCTTGCAACTCGGCAAGACGGGTGGCGCGCTCCTCTGCTGAGTCTGATTTGTCCCCGCTGAATGAAGAGTTGCCACCCATCCCACTGAAACTAGCGTTCTTTGTGGTCGTGGCGCTCACTGGTGAACTCAACTCCACAGGCTCGTCTGGCATCTTTGCAAACCTCTTCTCGAACACGCCCTGAAGCAAATGACAGCACGAGGAAGAAGAATTGAGTGGAACGGAAAAGCTGAGTCTAGAGAACAAGTAAAAACAATGTAAAACTCTTTGTTAGATGTAATCATTCAAAACACACCTGAAGTTTTCTGGCCTTTGTGACGACATCGTGATGGACGGGGTTGTATTTGTAGCAGTTAGAGAAAATTAACCTAACATCTGCAGCAAAACCTTGTGCGTCCTGGTACTCTCCTGCATCCATCTTTTTCTGTCAAATGAAACTAACGGTTATCGAAAACACTAACTGTCAGCAAGAATGTTTGTATGTGAAAATATAAAATATATAAATATACATATATGTACTTTAACAGTGCTGAGGTCCATGGGGTATTTGATGATGTCATGGTAATCATGAAGCTGCAGAGCTTCAGCGTCGACAGGCTTGTAGAAAGGCCAGGCGTAGGCTGTGTGCTTTTTGGACAGCATTTCTTTCAGGATGTCGTTGCAGTACTTGAGCTGTTCGCTCTGTCTGCCCCGTTCAGTTTCATGTCGAGGCGACTCCATTTCTTCAAAGCCACTCTTTGAAGGATTGGTGGCTCGGCTTGTGCATCCACGTCTCCTCTTGCTTTCTGATAAATCACTCAAATTGGTTATGACTGCTGAGGACAAACCAGTGGTAGCCTCTTCCTTCCTTTTCAGCACTTTCTTCTTCATTGGTACAAAAAAAACATCACAAGAAGGTAAAATTCGCCTCATGCTCTCAGGTTTTAAATTAATATGATTGAGAGACAGCGACACAAATGGCGACTCACTTTTGGTGGTGTAGCTGAAGGACATGTAGTCACAGTTCCATTCTGCCCACCTGTAAACATGCATTAACACAAATTCAAGAGGGGAAACGGAACAAATACATATTTTAGATTAAACAGCCAAAGCTGTCTTTAGAGTTTTCTATGTTTTGTTGTTGGCAAAAAGTAGTTACAAACTGTAATATGCTGTATGCAACCTGCACTAAAAGGACATCTGAGTTGCTCTGTGCAGATATACAGACTAGTTTTTCTCAAGGGCACTGAATTCATTCAAGTGTTCACACAAACAAATGCTTTGAGAAACACTCACAATTATAATCTAATGTGGGATTAGAAAAAAGATCTGGTTTCAGTGACTGCAAAAGTAAACCTTGGAAAACTTACAGAGAGAAGAAAATATAGTTTGGGGGTCTGAGCAGTGATAAAAAAATGCGGCTTAATTAATGACAAACATTTAAAGGAGCTAGCCTTGTACATCTTTCATACAAGTAGTAGTAGTAGAAGTTCCTTTACCGTTACCTGGAGTGCTGCTTTTTCTGCCCTTCACTTTGGCTGCATGAGGTAAAATCTCCTCTTCCTCTTGAGGCATCTGGGAAACTTTTTGCAAGAAGATCTTTTCCAAAGCGAGGGCCATCAGCACTATGTCATCTGTAGGCTATAGGGGAAATCTGTGAGGATTTCATTCCTCCGAGGCTAACCAGCATGATGAATTTACAATCACGACGCTCCTCACCTTGTTATATATGTAGCAGTTGGTGAACATGGTGTTGAAATCTTGCATACATTCACTCGCACTCCAGTAGTAGTTGTTCTCTAGTCGTTTCTTGATGGTTCCCATGTCCATGGGAGACGTTATTATCGTATGATAATCCTGATTAAGAATAAGAGTCAACATGTCCGATGAATGTTATCTTGCTTTTGTCCCACAACTTCAAAAGGATCTGAAGGAGTCTGACTGATAAAGAAGGGTTTGTTAGTGCACATTCCCTGCATTCAATAGACTCACTACGATTTAGCTCTTATTGCTATAGTTTTATAAAAGTGTGGTACTGAGGACACTTGAACAAGACATCACAGCAGAAACACAGACAGGTCAAGAAACTAGCAGTCAGACAATCAGACGTCTTTGCGAGCAAAATATTATTACTGCCTGACCTTCCTGATTCATCTGAAATTATGTAAATTCTGAACAAAGTTGTAACAAACAGAAAAAACCCTTTAACAAGACATCTAGCCATGCAGAAAGATTGTGTTTT
This sequence comes from Rachycentron canadum, assembly GCA_038496675.1. Taxonomy (NCBI): domain Eukaryota; kingdom Metazoa; phylum Chordata; class Actinopteri; order Carangiformes; family Rachycentridae; genus Rachycentron; species Rachycentron canadum. The sequence goes on from CM076666.1 coordinate 5,891,251, forward strand.
ATTTCCTGGGGGCCTGAGAAATTTTTCCTCTGAAATTTCCACCTCCCCAGTAATTCATCAGAGATGAATGGAATTTAATTTTAATTTTTTTAATTTTTCAGTCCTTGACAATTGAACATTAGCATCTCCTTTCAAAAACAATGTCCTAGTTACTTGGGATTATCCTGAGTTTTGGGACTAATTAAGATCTACAAAAAGGACCATTCAAAAGATCCCAGTTAACAAAATTTGTTAAAATTCTGTAACAAAAGAATCAAGTTCAAATTAATTATTAGCTAAAGTATTAGCTAAAATGCAGTGACTAAAGCCAAAGAATTAAGCTTTACGAAAAAAATTCTGGGTTATTTGTTATAACTCACTAAGGGCTATAAGCCGTAATACTGAATATGACTGAGACTGAATGCAACACATTCCAGTGTCTCTATACTCACTGTGTTGTGTTGTTTAAGTGGGGTGTGCATGTGGATTAGGAGGCAACCAAAAACCAAGGGAGAAACAAAAAACAGTTTAGGGAGAAGAAAAACATCAATAGCTGCAATGAAAGAATGATGAAAACAGAGGATATTTAAAGGAGAAGCAAATTTACTGCAGTAAAAGAAAAGAGGAAAGTAGAGGTGTTTTTCCACAAGGCAAGACAAACACATATGACATTTTAGACGGATTACAGTTACACCGTGGGGATTGTATGGCAAAACTCCAATCCAGTTCAGGCATCCAAAGCCTGTACACCTCCTTATTTAGTGATAAATAGAGATCTCTATCACAACAGCAGTGTGAAAACAATCCTATCTAAGACCAGATTTACAACTCGCTAACACCACAGTAGATACAGTAGATCTGTTTTTTTTCAGGATTTGTTTTCTTTCTTGCAAAAAATAGCTAAAATAAATCACATCTATTAATTTTGTGTTCATTGATAAATTAAATGAGCAAAAAATGACATGCTTTCAGTGTGATAAATAGCACATTGAAAGCAGCTTTGAAAGTTTGAGGGACAGTTAAATCACACAACATTTGCCAATTACTCACTGGTAGTCCAAGAGCGACCGCATCGACAGGCTGGTAAAAAGGCCAGGCGAACTGGTGTCGCCACAGGGACCTGATCACCACATTCTGCATGAACTGCAGCTGGTTGGTGCTTCGGCCCGGCTTGTTGGGGTTGGTCACCTCAGGAGGTGGCGGATTCACAGCCTGTGGAGGATCTGGGTTTGTCTCTGCTGACATGATGGTGCAGGCTGAAAGAGACTGGTCTTGAAGAAATGAACACACAAGCTCAATTGGTTTCTGTTATCTTCTGGGAATTCTGTAGTTTTTGTCCGTCAGCTCATCAGAAGCTCTCAGGCAACACCAGCCTCCTCCATACATAGTTTTCATACCACACAAGGTGACCTGTTGATATTAAAAAAACATAACTCAATAAGTGATTATGTCCCATCAAAGACACACAAAATCCTATACTCTGTACTCTACTGCTGCTATGGTTGATTCCGTCTAAGATTTGTCAAATATTTTGAGCTTTATTCAAATCAAAATGTTTAATTAAAAGAGTACAATTACACATATGAAAACAAAACCACCTTGTTGAAGGTAATACAAGCCTCCAGACCACTTGCACGCTTTCTTTCATCCAAACGAATGCAATATCAAGGATTTGGTCAACAGATGTCACCATATTCCAAATGATAATGCATACAGCAACGCAGAGGCGAGGATGGGTATGTTCATGTTTGAAAAAAATTGCTGTCATTTTTGAGCATGTTTTAAGAGTCTAGTGGACATCCTCATCAAATGTGGCATGAAGCAAATGATATGGATCAAGACAAAAACACAAATCTTAACATATTCCTAATCACGGCTGTGACCAACAGACTCCATACCAAGGTAAACTGAAACGTTTATCAAGGTAAATTCCACAAAACCTGATTTTGGCTCGAAGGATGTTTTGCTCTGCTCACTTCAATGAATTTGTCTGGTGGTTCTCCACATACACAACTACAAGGCTCTGAGCCATGATGCTTTTTTTTTTTTTTTTTTTTTTTCAATTGCACAACTATTTTGTTAATCCATGTGTTATGTTTACTTTTAGTCAAGTGGAGGCAGACTTGTATCATTAGTGGTGAATGAGATGTTTGGTCCACTTAATTGTTATATTATTGACAAAATGTTTTTTTTTTTGTTTTTGTTTTTTTTTAATAATAGCTGGGGGAAAACTGTAGTGATAATGCTTCAGAATTTTTATACAAAATCTTATTCTGAGGTGTTTAGTTGTGACACTGAACAGGAAATGAAAAATAGTGAAAACTTGTACCACAGTTAAGGGTTTGAACAAATAAACTAGCCTTAGGTTACAGCAATAAACCATTAAACCTACCGGCTTCCATCACTTCATAAGTACTTGTTATCATAAAAAACAAGTAAACATTGGACAGAGCAAAGAAACAGCGTGCTAGGTTTTTTAAAAAGTGGAATAAACATCGAAAAATGCGGCTACGGGGAAAGCTAACGCGACGAGCAGACATGAAAGCTGCAACTAAGCTAATGTTGGGTGTGTTGTTAGCTTAACCCAACTCAGCGATGTGGCGATAGGAGACGCCCTCAGGGAACACGAGACGTTATTAAACACATTAATAAGTTTCATTTCGACTATTTGGGAATTTTGCTTATAAAGCCGTGTTTAGAGGTCAAGTTTCGACACAAAGTTTCCACGCAGAGGCTGGACGGAGCTACACCTCCCTGTAGCTAGCTCGCATCATCCAACAACGGCGGCACAAACAGGTACTTGTTTCAGAGGGGGCGGCGGGTAACAACACCGCAGACAAGCTATTTAAGTTTTGTTTTGTTTTTTTACCAACTCGTACCAACTTATTCTCTTATGAAGACACGTTGGCGTGACAGTTCAGGAGGTGCTGCACTTCGGAGGAGGCTACATCCCGCACACAAGCCTGACTACAAAGCCCACTTTTACTCCACAGCGTACCGTTACACCAGCGCTGCAGCCTGAGCGACTGAGAAGTTTCCTCCTCTCGCTGTTTGCTCTTCTTCTGTGGTGGTTAGTGGCGGTTGGCAAACCAGCTTAGAGGCTCTTTACCGCCACCGCCTGGACTGGAGGGTGCAAGATTATTTTAGCCAAAACCGTTTCTATTAAAAACATGTATTTCGTGTTGTATTTTTGCTTTCCTTAGTCAATAAAAAGACAATTTATCTTAATATTTTATGTCCTACGTGCTCTGGTTACTGTGTACATTTTCTATTTGGCTACATATTTTATATAATATATGTGTGACCTTCCTCTCAGGTGGGTGGGTGTATTTTATTCCCTCCCTTTCCAAAAGCCCTGCGATACTGATTGTGCATAGATCCTAATGAATGTCCCAGCTTCAGCTTTGCTAAATAGGATTTGTAGGCCCAATTGCTTCACTGTCTAGGAGATCAACCTCCTCATTTCCCTCCACACCAACATGAGCAGGAAGCCAAGGGAACAATGTTAATATGCCCTTACCTTCCTTTATGCACATTGTAAGGATCATTTCATTCATATTATATAGCTGCCAGATATCTGTCAGTACTGAATAGCAATTATTTCATTTTCCTTTAGCCACTGAAAGGCCAACAACATTGTGAATAACTGTGGTATACAATGACAAATACTCTTTTCATAATTAATTATTATACTCATTATAATCTTGTAGCCAATATTATTAATTATAATAATTAATTATAACGTATTTAAAGTAAAGTTAAATGTTTTTAGCAAGGCAAAGCTATATGTAAAACAATCCAAGCAAAAAATATATGGCGTTGACACCTAAAATGTCCCTCATTAGTTTCCGTTACTTGTGTGCGCAACACGCATGCGCAGACAAGCACCACCGCACCACATTCCCCGCTCCTCGTCGCAGCTTCCTTCTCGCAGACAAACATCCAGGAGCGAGCTGACGGACATCTGTTTTCTACACGATCGTCTGAATAATAAATGCAGGTTCGTTTCTCTCAGCAGTTTTCACCGGGAGTAACATTTTGACCGCGGAGCTGCGTTAAATCCCCGTAAGTATCGTCTGACCACTGATTCCTCATTGTTTGAATGGAGGGCCCCTCCGTGGCAGCTCTGGCAATTTGTCAACAGCATCAGTCGATTTAAGTTTAGACGGCTCGGTGATCAGACTGCCTTTGGCTTTGGTTTAAAACCAGTGGATTTAAGATGGAATCGTTATCTCTCTCTGTCAGACCCCAAATCCGAAATACTGAAATAAATACCGCATCTACACTGCGGTGCCCGCGTCTGTTTGGTTTGGAGGTTCCGTTTCAGCCTTTGTTTGAATTTCCCGTTTCCCTTATTTACTACATCTAAACACAACTCGGCCCTTGGCCGTTTTGAAATGAACACGAGCTGCGCCCGGCTGACGGCGTAAAACGTCCCTGTTTACTTCCTTCGGCGTTAGCAACGTGAGCTAGCATTAGCAAGCTAAAGCTAATTGGAAAAGCTAAATTTGCAGCCGAGGGTGACTCTTAAACCCCAACAACAGCAAGAGAGGAAGAAAATCTGTGTCTTTTTGCCCAGAGCTGGACAGTGTCGTTTCCAGAGGCTGCACAGCCGTGAACTGGCTCCTGTCTGTTAATGGTTGACATGACCAGCCTTCATCTCATAGCAACCAATCACAATTTCTGTCCTGCCAAAGAAATCTGGCATGTGAATTTCTTGGAAGGGCCATTGTTACAGATTCGATTATTATGGACACTAACGAATGCAGATTATCGCGTAGTTACTTATTTAGTACATATTTATGTTACACAACACTGATTTCCATGTTCCATGTTGTGTTGTTATACAGGGGTTGCAGCTGTATCCTTTGTATTGCAGACCTTTTTAAATCTGGACCTGCTCAGCTGTGTGTTGATATCTAAGCCCTTCGTGCTGCAGTTTCACATAAAGCCGCACATTGATCCTTGGTTGTCTGTGAATGTAAAAGCACTTTACTGAGCTCTGAAGACTCTCTCTGTCTCAGGATCCTGCACAATAGATGCTAATTTCCTCACCATGGCAACAGAAGATAAGAAACCAGAGACCGATACAAAACCTCCAGTCGCACCATCAGCTTCTGCCAGTCAAAGCAAGGTTTGGGTTTTACTTGAATATTCTCAGTGTTTCCCGCAGCCTCTCTCTCCTCACGAGTTTATTTATGGTAATTGTGGGGCAGGTCATGGAATATCCAGAGGTGAGATTTGTGTTTTTGGAGGGGGGGAGGGTGTAATGGATGTTTTTGTTTTCCTTTGATGTCATTTTTGAGAGGTGAATGTTTGCCCACTTGTCACGCGGCGGGGGAGGGGAGATTTTTTAAATGCCACGTTGTGTTTTTCTTCACAGTCTGCACCTGCCAAGCCAAACTACAGCCTGAAATTCACATTAGCGGGCCACACGAAAGCTGTCTCCTCTGTCAAGTTCAGTCCCAGCGGAGAGTGGCTCGCCAGCTCATGTGAGCTCCCTTTTCCACTTTTTTGCATGTTCACACGTGGCTGATCGATAACCCCTACTGTACATTACCATAAAGAGATTTTGCGATATGTTTTATCAATATTATGCCATTTCGGAAAATCCAACACCTGTGGATCTGCTGCAGCGACACTGAATGATTTGATTTAGGTTTTTTATTTTGTTTTTTTAAATCTTTACAGCTGCGGATAAACTCATCAAAATCTGGGGCGCGTATGATGGCAAGTTTGAGAAAACCATATCTGGACATAAACTTGTGAGTTTAACAGATTCTCATCTTTGCTGTTGATGCTCATCTGTTTCTGTTTTGAAAGATTGGTTTTCATGTTCTCCATGCGTGTGCGTGGGTTTCCACCAGCTTCTTCCCACTCACCAAAGAAATGATGTTAAGTGAACTGGTGACTCTAAAAGGGGCCGAGTGTGAGCGCGAATGGTTGTTTGTCTCTATGTGTCAGACCTGTGATAGACTGGAGACCTGTCCAGGGTGTTGGTTGGCTTTAAGGATAAGGGGTGTGGATAGAAGACGGGATTGTATTTGTCCAGAGGAGCAGTTGAGCACTTGTAGTATCCCTGATGAAGACAGTGGAGAAAGAAAGTGCCACTAAAGCTGTTATTCTTTTCATTCCACGCATTTATCCACAGGGCATATCTGACGTGGCCTGGTCCTCTGACTCCAACCTCTTGGTGTCTGCATCAGATGACAAAACCCTGAAGATCTGGGACGTGAGTTCGGTAAGAGAGCAGATGCACCGAAACTGCTTTGTGCGGCTGGCTTCACAATCTCGTGTCTTGTCGCATTACACATTCATGAAGTGTGAAAATGACGTCCGCGCGCACCGTTTGGATCCATATCTGCGGTGTCGACGGATGTTAAAAATTTTATCCCGGTTGAAGCTGCAGCTGCTTCCACAGCGTTAGCCGAAGACAGTCTAATACCCCTTCTGCCGCAGGAGGGGAGCGATTGTTCACCTCTGTTCTGCTGCCAGCGAGAACGTGGCATTTCAACTCTGTTTTTCTTTCATCCAGGGAAAATGCCTAAAAACTCTAAAAGGTCACAGCAACTACGTCTTCTGCTGCAACTTCAACCCCCAGTCCAATCTTATCGTGTCAGGATCGGTGAGTACGGAGCCTTTGGCATGAAACAAGCAGTAAATGGAAACCAGATGTTAGACCTTTTTCTAAAACACTCACTTCAAGCATTAGAAGCATGTCTCCGTGAAGTTTTGGAAAAAAGTAAACAGAGACAAATGTTTTTTTCTTTCTTCTTCTTTTTCTTCTAGTTTGACGAGAGTGTGAGGATATGGGATGTGAAGACTGGGAAATGTTTGAAAACTTTGCCGGCTCACTCTGATCCCGTCTCTGCCGTAAGTTGTTGCTTTCAACTCTTAGCATTAGCCGAATCTCTCCGACTGAGGATTAACACGGTGCCGGTGATGTGACGATCTGTGTCGCTTCGCAGGTTCATTTCAACAGAGACGGCTCCCTGATTGTGTCCAGTAGCTATGATGGCCTTTGGTGAGAACACACTATATTATTTTTGCATAAATGTCATAAAGGTCAAAACAATTAAATACAATACAGTCATTTGTTTTTAATGTGAAGCTCAGTACACTTTGCCCTCAGTTATAGCAAAATGAAAAATGTCCTTGTTAGCAAATTAGTACTCAGTCGGTTTAACACCTAGTGCGTCTTATAACCCAGTTGTCACAGTGTGGTGTGTTACTGTGCTGATCAGATCTATTTCCTGGTTTTGTGTGATAAAGTAAATCTTACCACGATGGGGCTTATTTTTAAATGTGGTGTATTCAGACAAGTCGTGCAGACAAGCACAGAAGCAAAGCCTGCAAGAGGCAGATATGTTGTGTTTGCAGATGTAATTAAAATTGTCATTGTGTTGTTACATTGGTGCAGAAATGCTAATTACTATTGGCACCACCGCAGCTCTGTAGAATGCTAGCTCTGCTTTTATACAACTGCTACACAACTACATTTCACCACATTGTGATTGACTGTTTGTTTTTGTTTTCAACCGGCATTGACCAATCAGGGGAGAGCATCCAGACTCAGTAATGCTGTTTAAGGTTCTAATGAACAGAAATGACGCGAATACCAACGGGATAGAAAGACACCTTTCGTTTGTAAACAAATTATTTGTGACGGTTGATCATGAATTGTGTTAATTTGCATGTGTTGCTCTATTATCTTCAGAACTGATTGTTCCGCAGTTAATAACTCTGCGGCTGTGGGTCTCTGACACAGTTTTCTTATCAGCAGCGCTTGTATACAAATAAAATAAACGGTTTTGCCTGTGACAGGAACTGGCAACAGTCTGCACACAACATATTTGTGTCGTGCTCAGGCCAGTTCAGTGAGTCTTTCTTCTATGTAGACAATTAAGGCTCTGCTTTATTGTCTATTTTTTTTTTCTCTCTCTTGGCTGTTTTCTGCCGCTGCCTGAATCCACATTTCATGGCAGTCAACGAAATCCGAAGATGGTGAAACATATTTAAGAGACTAAGCGTGAATCATTTCCACTTGGCTGTTAGGCCTTGTGGCAATACCTGAAAGACGTAGCTGATGTGGATGAATTATATCTACAACTGCTGATTAAATGATTTTTTTTTTTTTGCAGCCGAATCTGGGACACAGCCTCAGGACAGTGTTTAAAGACACTCATAGGTAAGATCATCCAGTACGTGCAGCGCATGTGGGCCATCCTCAGTCCCCTTGACCTGGTTCTGTTAAAGCTTTTGCAGTGGTTCAGATTGATGACAGAAAATCCTATAATTTCTTCCTCAATTATGGCACAAACGGTGTATTTACCTCTGTTCACATGCCATGCCAACGTTTCTCCTTCATGCGTCTACGTTAGACGACGACAACCCCCCGGTGTCATTTGTGAAGTTTTCCCCCAATGGGAAATACATCCTGGCTGCTACACTGGACAAGTGAGTGTGAAGTCACCTGAAGTTCTCATGATTTTCATGATCATTTATACATGTTTTCTCCAGCAGAGGGCATCGCAACACTACAATGAGTTGTTCTTATTTACTGTTCGATTTAAACAGCAGGTACATGAAATGAATACACATGTTGACTTTATTTATATTTACTTCTCAGCACGCTGAAGCTGTGGGACTACAGCAAAGGAAAGGTGAGCTCAACTGTTCATGTCTAAATCAGATTAACTCTTTGAATTATTGTTAGTCTTTTAAAGTCTTTTCCAGTGTGGTCTAATATATTTATATGCAAATCTCCAGCATGACCTCAATATTAATAAGAATGTTTAATCTGATGAGTGCATAAGTTATAGTTTATTACTTGTTTACTTGTAAATACAATAATACAGTTTGTATGAGCTGATTAAGTTTCAATTTCTCTTCCCGCTCTTCCAGTGCTTGAAAACCTACACGGGCCATAAAAATGAGAAGTACTGCATATTCGCAAATTTCTCTGTCACCGGTGGAAAGGTGAGAGCTCCTGTTTCCTCTGAGCACGTCTGAGTATGTGACTTTCCACTTTTATCCCCCTGGTGTTTAATGTCTGGCCTGGTCAGTTTGCACATTTATTTCCACCCGAAATCACCGTGTGCAGATGAGCGTTTACTCACACCTAAAGATACCCGGCCACTCTCTTGCAGTGGATCGTGTCCGGTTCAGAGGACAACATGGTTTATATCTGGAACCTGCAGACGAAGGAGATCGTGCAGAAGCTCCAGGGCCACACAGGTACAGCGGCGCATGGAGGCCTCGCTTTGTTTCTGAAAGCACACATTTAAAAAGGCTGCAGAATCAGAGATAGGACAGAATTCATTATAGTGTAAATAAAAAGTAGAATATGCTTAGAAAACCTTTCATTTGCGTTTCTAAACACTGTTTCAATTTTCCCTCTCGTCTTTTATTCAGACGTCGTCATTTCGACTGCCTGCCACCCAACAGAGAACATCATTGCATCTGCGGCTTTAGAAAATGACAAAACCATCAAGCTATGGAAAAGCGACTGCTAAGCCCTTATGGATCTTTTGGGGCCCATTCATGTATTTTTTTTTTTTTTTCTACATTTTGTTGTAAGAAAAGAGGACTTTTTTCTAACAGAGAGCACCTGCTGGATGCAGACGGCTTTCAGATAATAAAATCCAGCAAGGAGAGCCCAACGATGACACGCATCAGCCACACACAGTATGAGCCGAGGCAGCCCTGAAGTGGACGCGTTTCCACCTCTGAGATAGTTAATCTGTTGTTGTTTTTTGTTGTTTTTTTTCCACACGTGCCAGATTTTGTTGTCTCAGAAGGGAAATGGGTGACTTTTGTTATAATCTACAACACTGCTCTGGTGCTTCAGTATTTTTTTAACACTGCATTAACCCTGATGTCACTGATTCATACCAGCTCCCACTCACTCGCCTTGTATAATAAATCTAATGATCATTTGGACTTTTTTTTAAAAAATAATTTCTTTTGTCTGTGTAACTGTGTAGTACTGTCTGATTTACTTCAAGGTGGCGACTTTGACATCAAGCTTTAAGTCTTTTAAAAAAAAAAAGAAAAGGTACCTAAGGTCCTTTTGTCTGGTATTCATACAAGTGGTGCCACTATTTCCATCCTTTTTCTCCTTCATGTCAAATGTTGGATCTTAAATAAGTGCTGTGCTGTACCATATTTTCAGAGCAGAACAGAAACACGAAGAAAATGTGATGTCATATATAATTATTATACTTTGACAGTTTCAATCTACAATATCTAAATATTAACTTCTTACACTCCTGTTGGAGCCTTGAATTGAGATCATCCTCATTAATATTTTACAGTTCACCAGTGACCAAATGAATCATTTTGTGTTGTAGGATTTGTGCATAGTACGCCTTCATGTACTGTGATTGGATCATTTTAGCTGTTATTTTTTTTATGATTAGCTCATAGTTGTGCACACAAAGCCAGCAGCCTCTGTTCTCTATAGTTAACCTGGATACTTTGTGAACTATGTTTTGCATTCGACAAGCTCTGACCTGCAACTTAATAAAGCCAGTTTTTGTAAGTTTCATGTCACAGAGTCACGAGTGGAAAAAAAAAACATCTCGTTGGATGTGTGTGTGTGTGTGTGTGTGTGTGTTTTTCAGAGATCTGTGACATTACACAGAATCAACTCGGCGTCAGTCAAGCTCACTTTTAAGTTTTTTAATAACTTTTTTTCTGTTCATGAAAGAACATCAGAACAACCCACAAAGAACAGATGACAAAATTCCACCTCCTTTAAAAATAGACAAAAATATAATGAAGACATTCCCATCTTGCAGTGACAGGTTGAAAATGGCGAAGTAAAGGCGACACAGTTACCAAGGTGCCAAAGCCAACTATTCCTCTCATTTCATAATCTGAAAATGTTCTCTTGCCTCGTCGAATAAGCTTTTCCACAATGTATACAACAGCCCACAGAAGAAAAGGCAAAGAACAGAGCACATAAGCAAGGGATAAAATTACCTTTGTACAAAAATAGATCTTTTTCCAAGTGTTTTTTTTCTTTTCTTTTTTTTTTTTTAACTTGAACATTTTACTGTCTATGCAACAAAGAAAGCAGTGATTGTGTCACAAGCTCAGCTTTTTCCTGATTACATTTTTTTTTGAACATACAATTGCGAAGCAACACATATTTTGGAGGGTTTAAAGACTTAACCTTTTTGTTTTCTTTCTCTTTCATAGTTTTCTGAGGTCCCATAAACTGCTGAGAAGCTGGTTTCTTTTGAGTTTGGAGGTGCTGCGATTCTGCTGGTTTTATAAAGTCAAGGTCGAAATGCAAAAACCCTCCGATATTTGTGAAAAAGGAAACGCCATAAAACTCTGAGTTGAAGAACACCTGGTGCAGAACAGTTTGGTCTGAAAGACTTGCCCCCCCCCCTTTCATTGTTGGAAATACTCAAGGAACAGATCTGTTGTTATATATTTATAAATATATACACATATACATATTAACAAAATATAGCTTTATGTTATAAAGCATTTGTGTAGGTTGTCGTTCTGTGTGGGTGATCGTTTCTTTATCTCATCCAGAGGATCCTTGTCTGTCCACTTCCTGCAGGGGACTGAGCTCCCACATCATCCACTTTATGGCTTAAGATACCTGCAGCAACCAATCACAGTAAACTAAGAGCAGGAGACCTCATCACACTAAAGAGAACAGGAGGGTATTCATTTTTAAGTAGGGTCACCCTGTTGAAAAAAAAACAAACAAAAAAAAAAAAAACATGTAATCACTTAATATCTGCTATCTTGATTAAAATCTGCATTCAAGAAATCTCGCTGTTCCAGAAAAAGCTTCATGTGTAGAGCTTCTATTAGCCATGATACTTAGGTTGATTTTCTTTTCTTTTAGCAGACAAACAAGTATCATTTTCCAGAATATAAATACTGTAAACTGAGCTCAAGCTGGCAGTCAATACTGTCACCTGGATAGTTAGTAATAACACAGACCACCTCACTGAAACTGTTGAGTAACAATAAAATAACAAGCCAATAGGACATACTGAAGTTATTGCTACTTTTTCAGTTCGAACAAGCACAGACACTGAGGTTTTGTCTGATCCAAAAGAACATTGATGATAATAACACTGAGAAAGTGCCGTCTTGTTGTCTGATTAAATACTTGTAGAAAAAAAAAAAATTCAAGTAATGTTGCAGTGCTGCTTCTCTTCCACTAGAGGGAGCTCACAGCTCTTAAATGTCCAAACCCCTCACTCTCTCACTCTCTCCTCTCCTGACTGAAAGTAAAGGTCGCAGTCCTGCTTGAAGCATACAGTATCTGACATTTCAATGCTGGCATCTGAACTGAGTCTTTGCGTTTTCTTCATAAGGAAAAAGATCATCAGACGTCTGGGGATCTGTTTCTCAGAGGTGGATTAACGCCCCAGTGGAGGCCCTTCAATGATGCACGTCTGTGAAACTGGCCCCAGATCACCCTGAAAAATTAGACATGGTCATTGTCACCACTTCTATGGAGTCCTGACGGTGGCACCTCAATATTAAGATACATTATCAGATACTCAATGAAAAAGTTGACATATTGAAAAATAAAGTCAGAACCAACTGAAACCAACTGGGCAACAACAGCTTTAAATAATTTAAGTGAGTTCACAAAATGAAAACTGTATAAGATGCACACTGAAAAATATTTTAAAACCTTTTTAAAATCAGCATGTGACTGAATTTAAAAATTCAATTAATATTTCATAAAAGAACAATATAGTCTAAGAGGCTAATTTGATTTTTGATGCAAATTTCAAATGCCTATCTACTTAAGCCTTTAAGTTTATGAATGGTTTCTCAATTGATTTATTAAAAAAGTAAAAAGATTATTTACGTGGCACCATCAGGACTCCATGCCTTTACTCAGACCGTTAACTGATGAAGAAGCAGTAAATATGTATGACGCTAGAAGGAAATCCTTGAACTTGATTCTCTTTTAGCCTGTTTCGCTCTGATAATAATCGAACATCCTTCACCTCCACTATGCTCCACTGTACCATAAAACACTTTCAAATGAGGGCTAATAGCTGTTTGTTTTCTATGTAATCAGTCAAAGCTTAATAAACCACTACAGATTGACTATCAAACATCTGAAGAGTGGGGAAAATAACCCCAATTAAGTTTCTCCTCCAGGAAATTATTACAGTGGACCCACACCTCAAAAACACTTGTTTTAAGAGGAATTTTTAGCCGTACTAATATGCACCCGCTCTGTGGACAATCTTTGGAAATGCACTCAATGCATAGTTTTGCAGCAGCTGCAGCATTTAGAGAAAGGAGAAGAGGGGGGAAAAAAAGCAGAATATGGGCATAAAGCATATTTATACATGACATGGAGACATTTAACATTTCAACTTGAGTGACACTTGGTTGTCCAGAGAAGTGCAGTGAGAGCGAGTGTGCGTGTCCCTCTGAGGAGGACAATAACCGGGGCGCGCCTTACTGGGCCGGGGCCAAATTCCACCTCAGAGGTTGATTACATCAACATCAGCTCCCCATTCAGGAACCCGACTCCGCTGCCATGAGGTTAAGTGCCAAGTAACAAACAAATAAACAAATAATGGCTCTGCTGCAACAACACGCACTCCTGCCGCGTTCGGTAAATGGTTAATGAGCGTCGAGAACTGAAGGTCTCAAGGATGGAAACGGAGGTAATTGTGCATCGCTGTTGTTAAAATGAAAACTGAAAATAGCATCAATACTGTATACGGTTTTTACTTTCTGTACAGGTAGATATGAGGTGTTTCCAAAAGCTATTACCCGCTGCTTTGAGCAGAGGGATTTCTGAGTGTGGAGGTGTAAATGGTGTGCTCAAATTCACATGAAATGACAAGAGGGGGAGGTTGGACATGGACGGGACAAAAAGGAGCCGGTATCCCACAGATGAGAACATGCGCTCACTTTCCAGCCATCCCAGTTCGATGTGATCACTTCTTAGCTTTCCACGAAGGCCAAATGTTTAAAATAGGATGAGAAAAGTTGTTCCAAGCTGCTGCGCCTGCTGGTTGCCTTTCAGAGCCTCCAGTGATGCTCGTGTAGCCTAAAGCTAGTGTGAGGCTAATTTACAGCAGCCAGCATTTTCCTATGTGCAGAAAGAACAGCGCAGATTGTACATAACAAGCTCTCCAAACTCTTTATCCACCAACACATTAACTGAAGGGCTGATTAGTGGACTAGTAAGTCGTCCTCCCCGATGTTGCACAGTGCTAATAGAGTAAGACATGGTTGTATTTGTTGGAATTGGGCAGAGACCTGAGGTTTTTGAACACTTCCAGTCTTGTTAACCCACCTCTGAGTTCTACCCTTCTAGAGAGCTCACACTTCAAAAACAGCTAGTGCAAGACCTGATGTGTTCAGTCGAGTCAGGCAGGAACAGACGAGGTTCCTTTAAGCAGACGCATCTTCCCCCAGTGTCCCTCTCCAACAGTAAAGTTCAGTCCTGAAAGACAGAGAGGGCTCAGGTCCAAGTCTACACAGCCTGAGGCTCTCCAAGTCCACGATTGTCCCGATCACAACGCTGAGTGTCCAAATATGACATCATCACTTTTTTTTTTTTTTAATATACCTGGAAGCATAACCCTCAGCGTTTAAAACATGATCATCTCTGCTTTTTCTCGTCAAGGTGTAGGAACAGCAAAGATGAAAATGATGGCTCAATACGTTTCTTTTTGTCCTCTGTCCTCTTCCTCATTTCAGTCCACTGTTGTCACTCATGTTGTCGTGTGATTTTCATATATATATATTTCTTATTTATATATTTTTACAAGGTATAAAACAGACCCACGCACATGACGATTTCATTGTTTCGAAACACATCAAAGGGAGCCGAGGAGGGTGGAAGGGAGAGGTTCTCCATCCAAAATGGTCATGTGATCTGTCCCTTGCTGGAGACGGGGTTTTAAAAAGGACCCTGATCCTGATCCATGGCTGGTGGGAGATGTAGGAGAGGCGGGAGGAGGAGGAGGGGGCAGGGGGCGGGGAGGGCTCGACCCCTCATGCTATTATGTCATTTGATGCGGAGCCTCTAGCATCTCCATGAGGAAGGTGTCGATGGGCGTGTCACCAATGAGCTTGAAGAAAAACAAGTGCTCCAGACACTTGAGGCCGATGGAGCGCAGCGCTGGTAGCCGCAGCAACAGCTTGGCAAACCTGTCACGACACAAGACCACAACTAAAACACTTGACTAAAATAAAACATCAGCATTATACATCTCACAGTAAGCGGAAGAGGGACGAGGAGAGAAAAAAAGAGAAAAAACTAAATAATATTTCCTGCTTGTTAAAGCTCCTTTAATGTGACAGCTGACCCTGCTAAATTTGTTCTGTTTTCCGCTACAGCCACAGCCCCATGGTGTGAAGTTGTTGGTTTTTTTTTTTTTTTAACTTTGGAAACAATTTTGTGAATGAAACTTGCCCACAAACGGAGTGGAGCACCTCCTCGTGAACAGCTGGCACTCATCAGGCTGAAACGATCAATTTACGACAAATTTGTGCAGGTCAGGAGAGTTTGACGACTCCGACTTGGACGTCTCACACAAGCAAGCCTCACGGAAAAAAACGTTTTGATTGATTGAGGTTGGGAATGGGACAAAGCTCTTGCATGAGGCTCCGCTTATTTTCAGACCTTTAAAACTTATTTTCATTCAGTTGTTCTCTCTCCAAAATGGTGAGATTACAACATGTAAACAAATGGAAAATGAATGATGTTTTTTTTCTTTTCTCATTTATATTCAATGGGCATTTTTCAAACCAAGACATCTGTCTAAGAAACTGTGTATTTAAAGTGATAAAGTGATTTAGTCAGAATGAGTTTTATTGAATTTGAAATTATTTCAGTCCCCGCTATGTTTGAACAGTTAAAGAAAGCTACATGAATGCGCCATATCTGTACTAGCAATCAGTCACATCTGATGACAGAGTGACCTCAAAGCTATTGTATTGATTAAAGTGCTTGCTTGTGTTGTGTTGTTGTACTGTATGTAGCAGCTATCATTTGTACCTCATAAAGGCTTGTGTGGACTGGAGCTTAGAGTAAATACAAGTTGTGAGCCCGGCTCTTTTCTGATTTCTCTGTGTGGATTGCAAAGTTTAAATCAGCACCAGGGTCGAGGGGACGAGCACAATCATTCCTGTGTGTGTCTTCATACCTGCCAGGCTGCTCGGGGTATTTCTGTTTGCAGTAGGCCTCTAAAGACGCATACACCTTCTCTCTCAGGGCTTCTACCTCACCTGGGTTGGAGAGACCTTTAGAGTCTGCGGAGAACACACAAAAACGAAACATAAACAACAATGACAACAGCCCCCAATCCTGTTGTGCTGCTTTTTGTTTTAATACAAACTGAAGGGTGACAGGAAAGCTGTATGATGAAAAACTGTGTCAACTGTAGCTGAGTGCCTTGCTCAAAAGCACCTCGCTGGAGTTTATGATGGGACATCAGGGGCTCGCTGACAAGTTGAGTTTTAACCTCACAGGCTCATTGTGGACGTGTGTCGCCACATTCTGGGTTAGTCCAATTAGGACTGTGATTTCAAAGCTGCGCCAATTCAAGCTTCACTGGACTCATCTTTAATTAACAACACAAACACGCCACTGATTAACATTTTCTGATGAACAATGTTTGGCGCAATCTATCAACAATGAATGAACATTTGTTGCTGTTAATGGCTGGACTAGAACACACAGTGTGGGAAAGGGAGGACTGAGGGCCTTTTTAGCCTTAATGTCCCCTTCTCCACCGTCCTCCGCTTTCTCAGTCAGACCGGTCTCGCGAACCCCTAATTAACAAGGAATAAAGCTCAGAAGTATACTGGGGCCAGTAGGTCTGGATGTGGCCTGAACAAAATGTGGAGCACAGAGGATCAGTGTTTGGGGGCCATTGTGGATCTGTGGGACAGAGGGCGGCTCCCACACTGAGTCATTAATAACCTGGGACACACTGGTGGTTTGGTTTAGTAAACTTTGGTGCCATGTGGATGAGGTTTAAATACAGAACAGTACACTGACAGCTGGAGTGACACATGCCTTGGCAGGAATCGCTGTCATAGTCTCTCTTTGGCCAGATTTTGGAGGGAATCGCCATTAAAAGCAAATGAGGGTGTCATACTATTAAATTTAAAAAGAATCAATTATTTTACCTCCATTCATTGAATATTTACTGTATCAGTTTTTGTGCTTTTTTACCTCAGTATTATGCAGGGGTGGCATAAGTTTTAAAGGGCCAAAAGCTAGTCTCAGTGCCTCAAGAGAAGTTTATAATTAGATTCAAAGAGAAGAAACAGAAGTCACAGCTCCCAATTCTCATGTTACATTAATGAGGTCGAGCTGAGTCACCCACTCAGCACCTAAGTTCATGTCAAACATTTTCAGTTTCCTCGCTCCTGAGGAATTCAGTTCCTTTACGACGGTGACATGTTTTTATTTATTTTCCTCGATCATAATCCTCTTCTCCATCCACCTGCTCAGTCTGTCTCCAAACGTATGGCTGAATACACTACTGCTGCGCACCCTGCTATTGTCCTCTCTGAAGCTATAAACCTCCACCTGAAGATCCACATTTTGGTGAAAATATGAAAAACTTAAAATACCAAAGTGCAGTGGAGAAGTGGATTAAGCTGCAGATGTGGTTAGAGAAGTTTTTATGGATGTTTTGATGCCCCCCCCCCCATCCCACTGTGAAAAGTTGTCGCCATTGAAATCAATTGTAAACAAATTCAAGCTGAGGAAGTTAAGATATTTTTAAAGTCCTATTTCAGGCCTACAGAGCGAGAGTTTGATGCTCAAAATGTAGAGTTTATGCTGAGGATCACTGCAGGCTTAATGAGTCATATTTCCAGTTTTGATGCTGTTTTCCCTTATTTAACTAGAAACAGTCACTCAGCCCTACAGCTCACAAAGATTGAACTGAGATTTGAACTTTAAAAAACAGCTCCATGTGCTGTATTCTGCAAACAAGTTGATTCCTTTGGTTCAAGGTTCAGCTGAAACTGCAAAAAAGGAGACAGTTTGCTACAGTATATGCTCTTTTAAAACCACACACCTTTGAAACACCAAATTTACATCTTCACAGACATTGAAAGCACACACGTTGTGATTGTTACCTGGGTTGAAAAGGACTATAGCTCGAAGGCACCCCAGTTCTGTCTTATCCATCTGCATGTCCCTCATCTTAGACACCAGTTCTGTGAGCACTCTGCACAAAAGAGACAGAAAAAAGAAAAAAGCCCCACAAAGTTAGAGATTTGGCTCATTTAGAATCAGATGTAAAATACTATTTCAAGTGTGTTTAATCCTTCTTTGCTACTAGACTGCTTTTGTGCCAGCAAAGTTCACAGGAAACCATTTGAGAATAATTGGTGCATTTTTGTAAATGACACACCATGGTTCATGCGAATTATCCACATGTAGACAAGGACATTAAAAATATGTTTTAACTACTTTCCAGCTCAGATCTATTTAAAAACAAATACACACAAGCGTCCCCTCAGCCCACAGAGGCACAGTTAGATCAGTGGAAAAGTTTACAACCCTGCAAAGTAATTATATTTAGTACATGGTTTTCATAAAAGGAAAGCCACAGAGTAAACACAAGCTGTAATCTAACACCCGCATTCCCACTGTCTGTGTGTGACATCACTGGTGGGAGGGTCAGAGCGAGGAGCCGCTCGAACTCCTCACCCCTCTTTGACTCGGTCACACCCTCTCCTCGGCACTCTTTATTTTCCCTCTCACTCTTGTTTCTTTCTCCCCCTGCTCTCCGATAGTAAAGTCAATTGTGGCTCTTAGCTCATTCTAATTCAATTTGCTCCAAGGAGGAACAACAGGGCTCGAGAAAAAAAAAAAAAAAAAACAGAAAAAGAGACGACTCAAGTGTTTAAGTTAATCAGGCTCTTCATTTGTATGGTGAAGAGAGAGGGGAGTAGATAAAATAACATTATCAGTTCTCTGTATCTTAATGCTTGCCACAGTTAATGCAGAGATGGAGCATGTCCTCTGGCTGTGAACGCTGATCAGCGAGCGCAGAAGCTGCTGATCAGAGGCGCCGAGAAGAGAAGAGAGAAGAAGACACAGACATTCAAACACAGATGGCTGTGGATTTGATGACAGCACCTGCAATTTTCTTTTTTGAAGTGAAATGTCTGAGTGGTTAATAGTTGTTTAAAGATAATACTTAACAATAAGGACATCATACACAATTTGCTTGTATGTTTTATAACTTTCCACATAGTGTATCTTAGCCCAGCTCCTGGTGTAATGCTGCAGTTTTCAGTGTTTAAGTCGCTGCCCTGGAAAGTCAATAACAGTGACCAGGGTGGTTCCTGCACACACCTGACTTCACGGTTCAGTATTCCTGTGTGACCCTTGGTGCGTACAGCTGTACATATTTAATATACTGGAGGCAATCAATAGTTCCTGCTTCGCCTTTCATGAAGCACACCTGGGACTCTCAGTGTAGGTGTAATATTTCAGTGAGAGACACTTTAGTATGCTGTGAAAAATTAAACCACTTTCTAATGAAGAATTTCTGATGTAACTAATGCATTATTAGTAGTTGATAAATATTTTATATAGAAATATTTTATTGATGCATCATAGATCAATAATACAGCATTAATAGAACCTGTAAAGACAAAGCCAATTACACTGGAGGAGTAGCTATACACTGTATAAATACTATTAGACATTAATTGCTTATTGGTGATTTCTGGTGGTGAATTAATGAATTATTACGCCTTTAGTTACAACTTTGCAAGTATTGCTAAAAATTATGCACACACACACACACACACACACACACACACACACACACACACACACACACACACACACACACACACACACACACACACACACATATATATACAGTACTGTGCAAAAGTCTTACATCAGATTTGTTGTTTTATCAAAGCTATAATGACCATATATACTTATTTCCGAGTCTCTATACTAAAATACAACCAGAAAATACAGGAAATGTGTAGCAGTATTAAAAAACAGCTATTACATCTATAAGCTAAAGTGTCAAGTATTTAGTGTGACCTCCCCTTACACTTGAGCAATAGCAGGAACCTGGCTCTGAAACCTAAACGGAATGGAGCCATAGTTAATGTCATTGCTAATACCTGTATTTGTGGAAAAAGGTCCATTACACCAGGTTTGTGCAGGACATGCTTGAGCATCACAGACACATGTTGTATGAGGTTAACTCACTGGAAGCTGCTGATATGTATAAGACCAACTTTCAATCACATCATTCCAGTCAAAATGACAAAGATCACAGAATTTGACATAAAATCATTATTTTGCATCAGCAAGGCCATTCTCAAAGGGAAATCAGCAAAAAAACTAGATACTTGCTTTTGCTCAAATGTAAGGGGAGGTCACGCTTAATACTTGCCACTTTAGCCTATAGAAGATGTTTTTTTCTGTTTTTTAATACTGCATACACAATTCCTGTATTTTCTACAGACTGTATATACACACATACACCATAATAGTATATTTTGGATGCAATCAGTGCGTTCGTTGCTATTCTAGCTAGCGTATCACTAACATAAAGTGTGCTTCTCTTTCTGTCTGAACACACCTAAAAAGTGTTACTTAAATTAATACTCAAAGTGTTAGCCGCAGTTTGCACATACAAAACAACAATTAATAAATGGCTGCTTCTAAGTAGAGGATAGTTTAATAATAAGGGAATAATGACCTGTCAAAGATGGCTCCCACTCCGGCACTATGAGCACTGTTGCGGTGTACATGCAGCCCGGTTGCCAACAGAATCCCATCTTTAACCGCTATCGAGCGGTGCGAAAATGATGCAATGAGGAGCTCATTCCAACCTGAGGGAGAGATAGGGAGAGGGATCGAGGAAAAGTATGAGAAAAAAAAAACTCCAAGCAAATCCCTGTACAGAAGTTCACACAGCATTCAAGCAAAATGAAACTGACAACAAAGGGAGAATTTCAATGAATCAATTAAGCTGTGCAGCAAAAGCATGCAGCTTTCTCAAGCACAGGCATCAGGTTATTACTAAGACATTCGAGTCATGCTTTCTGAGGGACAAGCGTGTAAAAGGGATGAACTGCGCCTGCCATCACAATAAAGACAACAGGCATGATGTGCCAAAGCAGGGGCTTGACACAGAGAGCACTGAAGACACAAGACGCCGCCTTTTGAGTGACAGGGCTCCTTTAACTGTTCTGCCTGGCAACACTTGCCTCTTCTCCCCAGAGTTGAGTTGGGTATGAGAGGAGCTGGGATGCTTTTATCTGTGATACAGCAGAACTAAAGCGGTTATTTATAGAAAACCTGAGAGCTCTCCAGAATAATGTCTCTCTCTGCTTTGCTGAAGTCTCTCCATCAGTGAATGTGTGAAAGATAAGGAATGATGGGAGGATTTTTTTTCAGGTTAAGGGATGGGTGTGTAATAGCATTTTTTTTTTCCCGGAGGTGGATTTAGAATATAATGGTGTAATTAGGAGCGACAGGCAGGCAACAAGGGCAATGTGTTGGGAGAGCCCAAAAGACCTTCCTGCATGTGATGTTGGTGAATATAACAGAAGTGACAGATGATTCACTCTCTGTTTTACATTGCTTCTGTGATCCTGAGCGGTTACGTTGCTTTTCCCCATACAGCAGATACACACAATGAGCCATTCTGACCTTGGTGAATCTGATGTTTGTCTCAGTCACATGACCAACAGAGTTATTCGGGAGATTAGTCTATTCAAGTTCTATTTTGCTTAGATTTTTCTACCAGATATAGGCAGCGAGCGAGCACTAGCATTTGCAATTCTGTGTGTTTTCTCCTTGGAGGTTTCCTTTATCAGCTAAAACATGTTTGCTTTTTTCCTCTCTATATACTAACATAAATAGGTATCTATCCATCATTTTAAGCAAGATAAAACAATGGTTATTTAGCTAACAGTCAGAGCTTGTGTATGTATTTGTACATTATTTGATGCCAAGTGCTGTGTATTCACAGTTTCGTTGAGTTTTGTTGTTTATCCACAATGCCCTTTGTGACAGACCTGCTCGTAGAAGGATGACCTGGTCGTCCAGCGGCAGCTCAGAGAAGTGGGGGATCCTCTTGGCCCACTCCACCAGGGTAAAGAGTTGTTTGTCAGCCGCCTGACAGATATTTGTCACTGGGTCGTTGGGCTGCAGGGAAACAGACAAACGGACATAAATCTGAAAGTTAGAAATTCAGGCAATGCCTGAAATAAATAGGTGTCATATTTTTGCTTTAGTCTGTTTCTCTTGGCTGAGCTACATAACACAATGCATTTACACACACACACACACACACACACACACACACACACACACACACACACACAAGCCAACATGAGTACTACACTGTGAATAATTTCCTCTGAAGAGGAGCACGTAGGAAGACAAAAACAAACAGTGATTCTGTCCCAGCTCGTGGAGGAAATACCTGCAGAGAGCTGCTGGAGAAAAAACAGCTTTTGCCTAGCAGGCTCTTACTTTAGGGACCTTTTAGCCGACACACAAATCAGCTTTTTGGACAGCTAGTGGAGCTCAAGAGGCCCCTCCTGACACTCTACTGACACTTCATTATGGAACAAGCTCTTAGGAGTTTGAATGGGATAATTACTAGGCCAGGCAAGTCTTTGTAAAATCTGAAAATTGTTGAAAATAATGTGATATCAGATTTACCAACTGCAACTCTTACAATAATGTTTGTGTAACCATTCTCCAGGTCAGGGCACTGATAGTAAACTCAATTAATAAAAAATAAAACATAAAATCTCTATATAAATTCTCTATATCTCTCTATATAAAATATCTTTCTATGTTTAAGTTTTCAAGAGATACATTGCCATTATTGAAGGTCAACATTTGTTGTAAAGAAAAAAAAACAACAAAAAAACATGAGCTTTTGATAAATGATAAAAACAGGCTGCTCCTGGTAGTAGACTGGTCTGTCTAATAGAAATCATGGTACATTGTCCATTTAGTGCCCAAAATAGGAACACTAACTAGTTCCCCAGTGAAATGAAAGGTCCAGGTGAATTAAGGAAAGCTACAATCCTTTATTGATTCCACTTCATTAGAGCTACTTAAGCCTTGAAGAGAGAAGCATAAAAGCTGAAAGAAAGGCAATGGACGGATCTTACAGCTCTGAGATTTGGACATAACTAATATGTTGGCCATTATGGTCTAAAACATGCTTTCTGAGAGCCTTTTCTTCTTCATCAGGGGTTACATTTTGTTCAAATGTTGAATTATTGTCTATGTAGCGTTTCTTTCAGATTTATTGCATGTGTCTCATTTAAAAAAAAAAAAAAAAGAACAGTTTATAAAATATTGGTGTCACTTAAGGAATGCTCTAATTTGTAAAATGGAAGACATCAATTGCAGTTCAGGTGGTCAGAAAAAATACACCAAGGGTGTATGAGCTCTGTATCATTGTTTCTGTGTGCAGTTTCAGAAGCAGTTCACAAAGATACACAAGATTTGGAAATGTTATTCCTTTACGCAGAGGGAGTTTACAAGTAATAGAGGAATACTAATGCAACACACATAGTATGACTGATTCACAACGATGTAAATCATTGGGGGGGTATTCAATACTGTCATTCATCATCATCCCAGGAGTGGATACCCTTGACATGTATGTGAGTCAACAAAGACTATATGCACACGCTTTTGTGCATAATTTTAAATCAAGTAAACATCCTGAAATTCCAAGTATCCCTGTGTGAACTCACACTCACACAAAAACTCAGCAACTTCTCCCAAACTTCCTTAGCCAAATCCCACAGATCGATGCTAAAAGCTCTGAGGATCCTAGCACAAACTGCAGCTCTCAAGAGAAGATTAGTTCAAGATGAAGGAGAAAACATCCCTCCACTCACACTCTCCTTTAATAATACACAGGCCAGAGACTAGCCGATCCTCTCCTCCACGTTCCCTCCCTGCAGTTTGAACCTCTCACTGACTGCAGAGTATCACAGATATGCAGCTGATATCTGAAAAACTTAAACCAGACACAAAGACTACACTGTTTTTTGAAAACTGAAAGTCGACTTTTTTTTTTCTTCAGGGGAAAAAAAAGAAAACAGGCATCTTATGAATATTTCAGCATGTGATCTCCATGGGAGATGTGGACGGCACAGCTCAGCGCGACAGTTTTCGTGAGCTGTGCTTCCTCTAAAAAAAAAAAAAAAACAAAAAAAAAACAACACAAACAGATTCAGCTAATTCATTCCAAAGGGCAGCCCGAACCAAAACAAAAGAAAACAAACGGGGGCTTGAGTGTGCACCACGGTCGAGCCGCCCTTTTTCATAAGAATACAAGTCCCAGGGTTCTCGTTAAACATGACAAGCCTCATGAATGTTGTATGACTATCTTAGCCGTGTTTACACTGACCTGGTTTCTTTGCCTGTGTCTGTGGAGATGACAGGGTGAGGAGCTTAAACTTCCCTGCAACAATCCTTGGGCATCGCATTACTGTACTTACTGTTCAAGTCACAGAGCTGCATTTAGGATGTTATGAAGCCACAACGGGCAGGGGGAGATAACATTAACCCCCGTGTACAGAAGTACAAAAGTCCACCTGGGAATATGTCACACCTCAACAGAAAGAGCTTCTTCCTCCTCTTTTGTGAAAATCACTCTGGACAAACTAAGACAAAAAAAAAAAAAAAAAAAGATAAAAAGTAAAAGAAGACATTTTAAGTTAAAGATCTTAGCCTCTTTGAACAGATTTTCTGAATACCACAAACACCTCTGTCTTCATCCCCAGCAAAACAAAGGGTTTGTTGTACACTCGACTGACGTGGTCTATCATCCCAACTTAGAGAAATGTCAGGCTTGCATACTGTCCTATAAAATTTTCATCACTTGAGGAGGGGAGACGAAAGATTTGCCTTTCAATTTTTCATTATTCCGCTTGAACCAGACTATACTAGCGTGACAACGGAGAGAAAATTAGGTACTCATACCGATCAGCATGACAATGAATTACTCAAGTGCCCCACTTTTTCAGACTAGAAAAAGAAACTGTCCTCATGTGTTGGCGTGGGGATGAATCATCCGCTAATTATCAACAGCAACGTTTCCTGTCTTCCTGTTTAAGTTCAACTAAATTAAGAAAATAAACCTTCATATAAATCCATGCATTAACAATAAAACTGCTTTCCAGAAATAACATGAAAGAAATCATCCAAGTAAAGAAACACCCTCAGGATTAGTCAGTGATAACATTTTTCCTCTCCCCTTCATCCTTAAGAGAAGACCTCTCCTTGTTTGATTGAAGGGACATTACTAACGCCTGTTTAACTCCTGTTCTAGGTCACCATGAGATAAACACACTTTATTCAGCTTGGCCAGACCCCTGTCATTAAGACAGTGGCGATGGCCTATTCACGGTGTACGATCATGGCCTGGGCCCTGTGATTAATTATAGCACGGGGCAGCGCCTCTCAATGGAGTCCTCACAGAGAGGGAGGCAGGGGTTCAGGACTCAGGAGAAGGGGGGTCTTGGTGGTCAGGACAGTCTGAATGCCACTACTCTGGGCTCCACTTCAGTTTAAAAAAATAAATAAATAAAGCTATGTAGCCTAAGTTTTGGTTTTAATTGCCCAGTTTTTAGAAACAGTATGTGTCTCAATATCTCCTTAGGAATGCCCACTGCATCTCTTTGTCAACTGTGCTGCTGGCAGATTAATTGCCCCCTTGACACAAGATACAACCACCTCTTTCCACCTGCCAGTGATGGACATCAGTGGGAAGACACAACCAATGAGCAAAGAGTCACTGGTGCAATAGTACCAGCCCTTCCTAATACGACCAGCTGTACCAATGCTGGGAATCAAACATCATGTCTTGGTTGAAGTGGATGGAAACTTTACCTCTGCATCACCTGCTCACCTTTTGAGTTTCTTGAGATTTTTGCTGCCCCTTTGAAACAATAGAGGTGAATAGAGGTTTGTTAGCGGTGTTCACAGCACAAAATTTCACTTAATAACATAAAACTCACTTTCTTTCAGCTCTGTTGTGTTGGGGTCACAGCCAAAGGTTGAGAGGTGAATATCTTAAAACCTTTGCACAAAGAGCTGTACTTATCTGCACTTCAACATTTTGGACCTTGAGGCATTAAGTAGAAAAATACTGTGAATATGTTAGACTGACCTTTAAAATATACAATAACAAGGGTCTTGGCAGCAGTAACAGCTATAAAGGCTGGCACAAACCTTGTTGAGTAATACTCAACATATTGTAGAACCTTGAGAAATGACCATGAATCAAGATGTTATTATCACACCACTGACACTTTGGGTTAAGACAGGGCTGATGCATCTTAAATCCACTTTACGAAATTAAAACGGTTATTTTTTCATCGATATATATTTGCCTCAAGTATTCAGACCTTTGCCTTTTGCGATTCCTTTTTTTTCTTTTTTTAAATGGACAAAATCACTATTAATCTGCTCATAACATTACAACAAAAAGAATATTTTTGTCTCATTTCACATTAAGTTTTGAGGTATCGAGGTTATTGAGTCTGATTATCAAAAATTGTATCCATTTTGATCAATTTGTGGCAATACATTGTGCATAAATTATGGTCTCTAAATAAAAAAAACAATTTTAAGTCTGATAAGATAAGTGCTGTTTTCATCTCCTCTGTAGCCCTTCAGAAATTTCCTCTTCTTGGTGTCTGGCAGACGGTGGGCATCCAGGGACCCACTGTGGCTCAGCCCAAACACACTCAGTGCATTAGTGTGTCTGAGCTGCTGGCCGCTTACCCATGACTCCTCACTCGTTCGCCCTCTCCCTGATGTCAACGCTCATCTCCTACATTTCCATCTGGCCCCCCCAAAATAGCTCCCATTTACTCACATAACAGCCTTTGCATTTCTACCTTTACTTCACAGGACATTTCCCTCCCCTGAAGCAGACGAATCCCACAAGAAGCTCTTCCTCTCACTTTCTCTCTCTCTTTCCCTCCCTCTGTCACTCCCCCCTTTCCCCCTGCCTCCTTTGGTAGGCTGATGCACAGCTCCTCTGTTTCTAATGTTCCAGCAGAATTCCTGAAAAAGCTGAGGCTTTGTGGGATGCTTTCAGGAATAGTCTGTGTGTTGCATTATTCATCACTCTTAGTCTCCTCTGTGTCAAAGACAGCCCACAGTGCCCAGATGACACTGAGGGGATAGATGAGGGAACTCACAGCTGAGAGAGCAAGCCACTGCAAGATTAACAGGTAAACCAGCACTGTATACTGGAGGCAATCACCCCCAAAGGAACCAAAATAAAGAGGGAAAAACACTTTGATGTTCATTAACATCTATACCAGCAGACAGCAGGGTGTCAGTTTCTGACCACAACAAAATCAACCATGGATTATTTAATAGGGAACAGTAAGAAATGATTTTAAAAACAAAATGACAAAAGAAAGTATACGCTGTGCAGACAAATTTGACTTTATATGTTATGTTTTTTTTTCTTTCTGGACTGGACTCTGAACTATAATTCAGTGCAAAAATGAGGTACTGTATAAGAACTACTTGCAGCTGGAAAAAATGAAAACAAATTGTGGACAATGATGGGACAGCTCCAGAAAATTTTGGAAAGCAGAAAGTAAAGCACAAGCCATAAATCTGAAAAAAAGTTTGTTAAGTTCTCTTCGGTAAGTTTTACTGGCAGAAGCTTGGGACACTCATAGTTAGGTCGGCGGCCCATAAGCTATTAGTATTAAATGCCTGCAAACACTATACTATGTATATTAGTATTTAGTGTACATGTACCCATTTAAAGCTATTTGTAATGTGAAAGTTATCAAACGCTCCATCTGTTGTACCTCAATGACATTTTGGAAGCTTTCAAACGAGAGAATGAGATTCCCACATTTATAAGGAAATAAGAGACATAAGAGAGAAACAGATGAGTGATTATGCTACACATGCTAGTATTTCACTTTATGTCTAACCCTAATTCCACAAGCAATAATTTACCATACCATGCAAGCAATAATTCACACTGAGGTGTTCTGATATATGAAAATAAGGGAAATAAGTTTTCAAATTGTCATTAATTCTGAGTACATTTCACTTGTAAGAGTTAACTGGTATTTTAACACAAAGAGGAGGCATCAATACAATGGTCATTATGGAATGACCATTGTATTGACAATGAAAGTTATTATTAAAAACTTATTTTGAAGTGACCTATCCTGTTTGAGGTGTCTAATTTCACCACACCTGCTAGACAATAGGAAATTTGTACAAAAGTGGCCATGGTGTTAATAGGTGAAAATGGAGAACAGTAATCATTTTATCTGATGCAGTATGGGAAAAAACATGAGAAAAAAAGCATTCTCCCCGCCAGCCACCGGCATTAATTTGCCAGTGCAAATCGGCCATTGTGTGTGAGTGCCACTGGGTGTGAATATATACACAAAGCAATGGCTTGTTGCAGAAAGAATGTATAAAAATACCAACTCACCGAGTTGGATGGCACACCAAGGTTGGTCTCAATGTAGGTCTCAGTTTTGGGTTCCACCGCCTGCTCGGCTTCCAGGATCTTCTCCACGGGCATGTCCTCATTGGCGCAGCTGGTGGACTCCACCTCGTTCTCATTTTTGTCCTTGGCTCGCTGGCGCTCCTCCTGAACGGCTGCATGTAACAAAACTGGTTCCGGTCACTACTGCTGTTTTCTGTTTTCTTTTCTTTTTTTTTTTACACTGTTAATATGTTCAAGTGGATGTGTGTATTAAAAGTAAGATTCAGGATTGTGAAGACTGATGATGATTTTAATGAATAAGCCAGCTAGAGAAAAAAAGTCCAGAATTCCAGTGCTTATAAATGTTACATCGGCCTTGATCAATATGTTTATTATTAATAATCTGGTTGGTTTTAGTCTCTTTAAGCTATCTGTTTTGGTTCTGCTTGCACATTTACCATTTTCTTCAGTCTCACCACTTTCATCATATGCCCTGTTTCCAGCAGCAGCAAAAATCAGGTTCATCAGCTGTTTTGATAAACCAGCTCACAGTGAGCCACCAGACCAAAACCAAATAATGAATGTTGGCAACAAGTTAGGGAAGAAAAGCTTACATGCACCAGAAACACATCAAAATTATAATTAATATGTATTCAATTGTGATAATGTTGCTAGTACGATAATAATAACTTTGTAATGTGACACTATGTCAGGGCTGTGCTAATTTTTTTTAAAAACCCACCTTAAATGAAACCACGCCCAAGGTCCATATGACAAAAGCCTTGTACCTAACCCCACATGGAAGTGGACGGTGTTCTTAACTGGGTTGGAAACGTGTTACAAGCGTGTTGTAATGTTGTGTAATGTTGTAATATACCAATGTGGTGACGTTGTTTCAACCATTTCCAAATCAAACTTTTTACAATTACAATGATCTTGAATTCTTGCTGAATTTCTTAAAAGCTATCTATACATCAGTTACAAAATGAATACATAGTTGAGAACCTTGTTTATACCTTGATATTGATGTGTGTACACAAGTGTTTGCTTGCCCATATCGAGTGGCTGCTTCAATGTTTGTGCCTTTGTAAGACAGTGAATAGTGCATGGCCCTGTATGTATTATGCCAGCAAACATATTCAAGAGAGTTCAATCATCAATAATTGCTTTGACGATGCAGATGTAATATATTTAGGACCTTAGACCTATATTATACACAGTACAGCAGTGTGGAAATGTGGCTTCTCTCTGCTTCCTATCAAAGAGATGTGTTTTTCATGTAGTGCTCAATGACAAACAGCCGGCTTCTTTTATACACAAATCATTTACAGACACATTAATAATGTATGGCCGTCACTCCTTCATTACGCCGCGTGTGGTCACCAGAACGGCTTGAACTAGAATTACTGCCTATCGGTTGTGTGCCTCTGTCCAGAAAAGTGTTGCTGCAGAACATGATGATGTGGACCTTTGACTGAGGATATAAAATGTCATCACTTCATAATTTTATCTGATTAGACATTTCTGTGGATTTTTTTTCAACATTAGCATATTAATTCTTGAGTTATAGGGAAAAATGTTGTGTGAGATCACCGTGACCTTTGACGTCCAAATTGTACTCAGTTCATCATTGAGGCCAAGTGATGTAATGAAATTCCCTCCAGGCGTTCCTGATATGTCACTTTCAAATGAATGGCAAGGACAGGAGGTCACAGCAACCTTGAACTTTGGCAACTAGAATCTAATCATCCCTCAGTCCAAGTGTACATTTGGGCCAAATTTGAAGAAATTCCCTCAAGGCGTTCTTAAGATATCTCGTTCATGACAATGAGATGGATGGACAGAGACATGAAAACATAATGCCTCCAGCCACGACTGTCGCCAGGGTGCAGGCATAATAAAAAAAGGCTGAACACAAATGAATCAAGACTTTGTCTAACAGACTTTTTTTCCATGTCTTGTATGAAAACTGATTGAAGGAAAACCGTGTTGGTTTTATCACCTGATTGGCTTGGCGAGGAAACACAGGAAATGGTTTATATGCTGCGCAGACATGGAGACTCACTGTGGCCAAGGCAAGAAAAACCGCACCCCCACCCTCAAGTTAGGCTGGAAAAGATGCATGTGTATGTCTTTTGTCTTTTCAAAAGGCTATAATTTACATAATTCAAGACACCGCAGAAAAAAAGTCCTGCGGCTTTGTATAAGTTTGTCCTCCACACATGGATTAATAAAAAGTTTTCAACACAATGTGTTGTATGATTAAGGTTTTTGGGAAATTCTGTGTCCGCATGGAAGCTTACATATACACCTAGAGAACCATCCTGCTTCACACACACACACACACACACACACACACACACACACACACACACACACACACACACACACACACACACACACACACACACTGAGTTAGGATGATCTGTCTCCTCATGTTTCCCCTACTCTGGTTTCTTTTCCAAGTCCTGAATCAGAGAGACCGTGGTCTTGTTGGGGGCGGCGGCAGGGGTTGTTAGACGAGGAGAGGGAAAGGGGCCCCAGTGCAGAGGAACTGCTGTCTGGTGGTGGAGGTCAGCCCAAGGGTAGAATACTTGTGTTGGAGTCAGGGAGAGGTGAGGAGGGCTGAAATCATGTTAGCTTTATTCCCCCCCCCCACTCCTTTCCTCTCTGACTGGGAGAGCATAAATTCATTTAATCCTGTTTTTCTGTGGATTCGCTTAGCCTTTTGGGCTACTGCTGCCTTGTTCTCTAACCACAGCCCTCGGGGTGCAGGGGGAGGCTTAGGCAGCACTGTGAGTGAGGCGAAAGGCAGTAAATGATAATATCCTTGAAAGGAGTAAAGAGCCCAACAATGATATAAATAAAAGTAAGAGGGAGGGGAGGGAAGGCCATGTAAAGGTCAAGATAAACTAGCCTTGGACAGAATAGCACCCTCAATGCATTTGTCCAAAAAACATGTATGTTCCTTGTTCGCTCAGATTGAAACAGTCAGAATACATCCGACACACTCACACACACCTGGCTAACACCTGCTACCATCTTCAGCTCCACTCGATTTACTGTTCATCACTCAGTATAATGTAACCATGCACTCTGTATCTGAATTCTGCAACCACATTGATCATAATTGTGAGAGGCAGTGATTGATTTATTCAATGTGCGAAGGAATGCTTAACAGCACTGCTGAGAGTGCTAATATTTTTAACACCCTCATGGAGTGTTAAAATTCACACCCTCACACGAGTCAACTCTTTCTGGTTTTCATCCGCGCTGTAATCTTTCCTTTAATGTGCTTTATTTCTCAGTCCCACAGTGAATCACAGGAGATACTTGCAAACTCAATTTTTACAGCCAGGGTTGCTCTCAAAGACTGGGGAGTGGTTAAGTGTGGCATCAAACGATGGCAACCTCATTCAACAATGGTGGCACTCAAGAGCCCATCTCATCTCATTCATTGTGGGAATATGAAAAGGGTGCAATCAAACAACCCATTAAAAGGGAATGTCTGTGTGCAAATTCTTCAGTGTTTACACACTGTGTCCTGTTACCATGCAGATAGATGGCAATAAGATAAGATCTTTATCTTTATCTTTTTTCTAGCATCTGGGGGAAGTGTGAGTAATAATCCAGTTGACCAGAGCAGTGGATCCTCTGGCATCAAGAAAGCCTGAGATTTCCACTTGCATCTGATCAATCCAGGTTAGGAGTAAAAATGGCCAATCCTGAACCACACCCATTCCTGACTATGCATCACAGACGAGAAAGAAGACCTTGGTCAACTTTGGATAACTTGCCGTGGGTGCATACTCAACGAAATGCCCTAAAAGATGAGCAGGATGGTGAATATGATAAACATATGTGTCTGATGGACAGGTCTGTTTGAGTTCAAAGATTTGTAATCAGTGACTATGTAGACTGTGTGAACTCAAGCCGTGTTCACTTCATTAGTATGTTTGGTTGGTCGATGGCTCAAACTGCCACATTCAGTTCATCTTAGTAAGCCTTCCATCAGTAAATATTTACAGCTGAGCTACCAACAGTGTCTTCAGTCACAAGTGAAGGGAGCTCCACTGGTAAAGGCAACAGACAAGCTCAGTGACAATGGTGATTCAGCTGAGTCGCTAGAGATTTAAGATTCTGTCTTAAAAGGTTTGTGAAATCAACTGAGTAGTAACAGCCAATGCTATCTTAAGATCTTAATCTTGCAGACAACTCATCTACAAACACATTTTTCTGCTCGTAAATTAACATTTTGTGACACTAAGTCTGTCTCTGGGAGGAAGGCTAATTATGCTAAAATAGAAGAAGCTAACTCGACTATACAGAAATGTTCAATAATCTGTCAAAAAAGTAAACACACTTTGTCTGCTTTGTCTAACAAAAAAACTTCACATTGTTGTTGTCCTTAACATGACATCAACACAAAACTATGTTAATTTGCTTCTGTTTTTCCAACTGACTCTACCACACGTAAATATTTCTTGAACATATACACAATGTAATAGCCTTAAATGTTGAGTCATAGTGGAAGCTAAAATTAATAGCAGTTGTTTCTGGGATGGACTTCAAAATTGAGCCATGCAAATGTTACTGTGGATAATCTTATAATCCATAAGGACTGGGTTGCATCTGTGTTGGCAGTGGAATAATTTAGGTTTGTAAGAAAGTTGGATTGTTGGATCTTGAATAAACATGAAACCTTTTCTGTCCACATCTGGATCTAACTCTTAAAGCTGAAAGAGCAGAGGGCTAAATGTGCAATGTTTGTTTCAAGTGAGCTGTCCAACCTAACGTCAGTCAATAACAATGAGTTTTGGTTGTATAGGAGGCGAATTGACATAGACCATTAGAAACTCCAAAGACATTTACATCATTAGCCTTGTTACATGGTCCTCCACAGCTACAGAGACTGTCTGTGGCTTCTTCGTGTGGCTGATAAAAACCCCAGTATCCATCTGAAAAGGACAGGAGGAGTATGTGCATTCCATTAGCAGTATTCAATTAGAGGAATGTGCTGCACATTTTCACTGTGCTGTGCAATTACGAGCAATTATCTAATTTCAGTGTTTTGATCAAATTTTGTGCCTTGAGTTAAAATTAAGCACATAAAGTTTGTGTTTGTGAAAACACGGTGGTGCTTCAAAATTCAGCAGGCTGTTTCACACAAGCTCTAAGTTGATACTAATCATTAAGAGTGCGAATGGTGACATTCAAGGAGAGCAGTAGAGGCAGAGGTTCACACAGTTCCATCGTCGTGTTTTTATTTCTCCAGTCTACATCAGTGAAACTCCCTCAGGACTGCCTGTTCTCACAAACCCTTACTCTGTTTCCACATCCAGTAATGCTGAGTTCCTGGGGGCTGCAACAGCTGAATGCTTTATTTCCCCAAAAGTAGTGCGTGAAGCAGAACATTTTTAATACAGCGCAGCCTATGGCTGCAATGCACAGCGTGATGTAGAGCAGAATCCCAGCTGCAAATGCTTCTGCAAAGTTCAATTTAGGTAAGTAAAAGGAGACTCTATCCAACATTAAAGTTATACTGAATCTCAGGTGATATACTTTCAGACTAAATCTGATTTTAAGGCAAAAAAGGTAAAGGAAGCACTATATTTAATTTTTTATTATCAAGTTATTCAACTTATGAGTTGTGTCTTTTTCTACAGTGTCTGAAGCAGCAAGCTCTTGTGTTTTTGACATCATGTCATTAAATGAATGGTCCTATAGTTGCAGTGACTATACTGGCATCTGCTTGGAGCATCATATTCACAACAGATTGAAAGTGGACAGACTGAGATTGCACATTTTAACTGGCTGTATAGGGTGTATACCCACTGGAAAAACTGGCCATTATAAAATACTATTAAACTGTTTGTGAAAATGTGAAATACATTCTTATCTTAATGTGTATCTATGTGGATTAGTATTAATTTGAGGGAACGGGTAAGTTGGACTTTATCCTCAACGGTATGTGCTGTACCTTCTCTCTTCATGCCCATGGCTAAACACTTCTGGTAGCGACAGTACTGGCAGCGGTTCCTCTGGCGTTTATCGATGACACAGTCCTTGTTATCACGACAGGTGTAGGTCAGGTCTTTACGCACCGTCCTCTTGAAAAAACCTTTGCAGCCCTCACAGCTGTATACTCCATAGTGTTTACCTGAAAGAGGGAGAGAGGAAGAGAGTTGTTTTATCCAATAGCAGTATGCAATCATTTCCCTTCTGTCACAATTATTAAATCTGCTTTATTATTTGGTCTGCTCGACAAATCAGGTTGGTGACAGTGCCAGAGTCTGATATTGGCAGGCACATTATTTGCTGCCAGTTTAATGAAGTAAACTTATCTGCTTCTTGTTGACAGGAGTTTATCTTTCCAGAGAGATCTGAGAGCAGAAACATTTACACCTCAATTTAACATGCAAACACAAAACAGTTTCTAAGGTAGCAAAAGAGCAATTATGATCAAAGACCTATTAAAGTGAGCAGAGTGTTTCTTTGGGGGTTACACTGAAGTGGCTGGGGAAGAAAAGAGGGGCCTACTGAAGGCAAGCTCATGGGGGGCCCAATGGATTTGCGTTACAGCACAGTTTTCACATAATGCTGTTCCTAACAGCTCTTTTTCATTATTAATGACAGATGAAGTCCATTTGCATTCTCCAGTAAACAGTGAGTGTCTTTCTTAACTCTGCATAGATAAACCCTCTGAGTTGAATGAAGCATGACTTGCTATTTCACACAGTTTTTTTCCCCTGCAGGTCAATGTAGGACCGATGACGCAGGCTGACACTGAAAGCGTCTGATGAATTACATATCCAGCATCATCCTGGGGCAGAGAAATTTTCATGGTTATCCTCAGAAAAAAAATGTAAACACAGGGTCATTTGTTAACTGTGCGAAAAAAAAAGTTTAACAACTCTGCAAAGAAGACAGTGTGAGTCATTAGCTCTGGGCTAACAGTTAGCCATAGGTTAAACATCCATGTGGTTAAAGTGGTTAAGCTTCTTTTTGACGAAATGATAGCCCATGATTAGGAGCACCCTGAAGTGAGAAATATGGTGTATGTGTAAGGTCAAAAAAGGACAGAGAAATAATACTAATAATGGAATCCGCTGTTTGAGCTACTTGAGAAAGTCTGAACTTGGAGGGTGGGGTGGGGCCTTTTTGAACTTCTGAAAGTTGAAACTGAAAACAAGGGCATTTCAGAGTTTCTGGTCTGTCATAAGGCAACATTTTGGACCTCCAAAGGAAGAAAAACTACATTGTGACACTTAACTGCAACATGCCCAGACACGTACAGCCATCTAACTTGAAAGTGATGTACTGGAAATGTATTGGACTTTTTTTGCACTCTCTACTAGGACATTGCATGGATGAATATTTTGCTGCTTTTTGGTGGTTCACATCATATGTGAGGCTCAGTCGGGCAGGAAAAGGCATTAAAAAGGTCTCAAATGCTTTACTGCATCACTGATTTGATTCATGTACCTCACAACAAACCATTAAGTACTGCTGAAAGCATCATTATTTCCCTATCTAAAGGCTCTCCAGGAGAGATGTGGCAGCATTTGTGCCATCTCCGTTGTTGTGCAACCACAGGTTGTTCAAAATCTGCCTCCGGTCTTAATTCCGTATGAGCAGTCCCAGCTGCAGAACAACACACACCCACACCATGACGATGCTGGTGTCACCATGTCTCATGGTGGGGATGCTATGAGATGAGTGACGGGTTGTGCCTGGTTTCCCTAAAGACACAGTGTTTCTCTATTTCAGTCGAAGTTGCATTGAGGTTTGGTTTCATCAGACCATACAGTCTTTTGCCTCATGACTTCAGTTTTTCATTTTCCATGTGCTTTTATGCTGCTGTGCTTGAATGCATTTTGTCAGGAGTGGCTTCTTTCTGGCCTCCCTGCCATTTAGCCCAGATTTGTGAAGAATTCCTCTGACTGTTGTTCTTCCAGGAAGCTCTCCCACTGTAAAATGCTGCAGTATGTAGCTCTGCCAAAGCGGCCCATGAGGCTGTTCCCTGAGCATAGTTCATCTTTGGATCTTTTCATTTGATGATCATGAAGTGTGTAATCTCAGCTGCTGAGAAATTATTTTTATACCATTTTCCAAATTAATGGCCTCCCACAATTTTTCCCTAAATTACACACACATTTCCCTGGACTTTCAGGGTTTGACTCATGTTGCAAACAACCATTTGCTATTAATTCAACCTTAATAATTACATTTTAATAAGTTGAGATTTTTTGATAAAACTTTTCCAAAAGGGGTAATTTTGTAGCTTGATTAAATTCAGTTATTTTCAGTTTAGAGTTCATTGTTCCTGTGCAGACAGTACATAAGGTCAAGCACTGAGTGTTATCCCAGTCTGATGTCTCTCACCTGAGGAGCGGTCGCCACAGATAGCGCAGATGTGTTTTGTGAGCGACAGGGCTGTGCCTGAGGGCTGGGCGGGTACCTTCATCACACCGTTGAGGCCCAGCGGGGGCTTAATGTCCTCCGTGCTGCTGACCGAGTTCATCGGAGAGTTCAACTGGAACATCAACACACACAAACACACATGCCGACAGGTCACAAAACAGCCTGCCTGAAATCAACACAGGTGACATCATACACCCCATAGCACAATCCCCTTACATAGCTCAGCTGATGCGGCATAGTAAGCTGATGACATTAGCTATTGAACGGGGGCCAGATCTGCAAAGGGGAGAGGAGGTTTGGTTACACATACAAACAGGGATATCAAATCTGAGCAGAGTTATGTCACGCAGACTGTCCTGAACAATTTGCTAAATGTAGAAAGTGAGAATAGATATTATGACTTCTGCTACTCAACACAGATGGTCAGCCGTCCGAGCAGCAGCTCTTTCTGCCCTCTTTCATTGCTCCCTCTCTCTCCTCCCTCCTGTTCTCCTCTGTTCCAGATCTAAATCTGGCGCAGCAGGATCCTGCACCACTCCACCCCAGGAACTCTTTTATTCATGCTCTCAACAAGCCCCGCTGGCTCCCAAATGTTCAGCACTAGCATAACTCCACTGCAAAATTTAACAGTACAGCAGAATAAAGAGACAGCATTTGTTTTAGCAGCAGTGCAACTGCAGCCTTAACTCTTATTTCAATTGCTGCCTCCCTCTCTGAAAAAGATAA
The DNA here is from genome assembly GCA_038496675.1 of Rachycentron canadum. NCBI lineage: Eukaryota > Metazoa > Chordata > Actinopteri > Carangiformes > Rachycentridae > Rachycentron > Rachycentron canadum. The sequence goes on from CM076666.1 coordinate 5,928,876, forward strand.
AATTCATCTCAAAGTGACCTCCATTTGCTTTTTGGTAAAAGTGGAGAGCAAGGGGAGACTAATTATTATAACTAGCTACATGCTGTTTCCAGAGGAGATAAACGTAAAAGGGCAGGACATAAATTATCCTAAAAAAGTAAATGCACTGGATGGAACAGATGCTAGCAAACCATTAGCACCATGTGAGGAAAGAAATGAAAAAGTAAAAGCACAACTCTATATAGATAAAATGACATTACGCTGAGAGAAGATAAGGAGAAAGGAATTGAATATATTCAGACAAGTGGATCCCAGACAAACACACCCACAAAAGAGCTGTGAGAGACAGGACAGAGTTGGCAGAGCAGCCACTTGGACTCATATAGCCAGACGTGTTTTCATTAAGTTACCACATATGAGACGTCTGACAGCACAAACACTTTTTGGCTCTAAATTTAGCTTACTCTCTAGCAGAGAAGCCCTGTCTCTGTCTACAGGGATCGGTCAAGACAGGAGAACCATTTTGTTCTTTTAATGATGAGACAAACATGATAGTCTGAGATAGTGAATACATTAGCTATGCAGTAGAAGAACATGGAGTTCACACCATTGAAAACAATGGCCTCTCTCATACATATTATATAAACCAAACACAGGGATGTTGGCATTTGCTTCAACAGTCTTTTATTAATTCTGGGACTTAACCAAGGGATTAGTTTCATTTTTTTTTTGTTTAATGACACAAAACTCAAAAGATGACAAGAAGCTAACAGCGATGACATACAAACAATAAAACAAAAAAAAAAAGAAATTACAGATACAGATACAATATGTCTGAAGAATGAAAGAATTGGATTTGGTATTCATAAAAAAGAGTAGCTGGTGCTGAAATGATTAGCCCATTAATCAATTAGTTCAACAACAGAAAGAATTAGTGACTGAAGTCTTAATCTATTAAGCAAAAACATAAAGGACTATGGGAAATTTTTTCACTATTTTCTGACTTTCTGTAATAAAAAAACTAGACATTTGTATTTGTGAGAGAACTTATGATATGAATACTTTATTAAGTAGTGGAGACAGATTCTTTTTTATAAAATGAGCAATTAGCAGTGGTGAATGATCCTGACCTTTAGTCTCTGCTATTGAACATGGTTGAAGCTCCCGACATCCTTGGATAGCACTCATTGACCATCCCTGCCTCTTAGGCTTGAAAGAGCTACATATACATATATACATCACAGACTGGCATAAAAATTGGCTTCAATGGGGTAAAATCAGTGGAGTGCCATTTTTGTTTATGTAGGCCACTTCTGTTAATAATCTTGAACAAGACTAGTTAGTTATCTTATAGCCCTGCAGCTAATGCAGCAGTAAAATGAGCTCAACTACATGCCTTTTCTTTTCACTCTTTTCTCATCTCACAACTTGTCAATAAACAGCATCATATTATTATTATATATATTATGATTAATGTCAAACCAATAACAAACAAAGGCATCAGCTGAGAAAACACTTAATCAGAAGCAGTGTACAGCAGTTCCCTGAAAATACCCAGAGACACACAAATCAATCAGTAATAAAACAATAATGTGCTGCCTCCATTCCTATACTTGGTACACCTCAGACTTTCAGTTCAGCTCTGGCTCATGCCACCTGCAGAAGTTCCCTGATGACTCTGCAGTGGTTTGCTGTTTCAGTGATGTGCAGGGTGAGTAGTACAGAGCATTTTGTGGATAGGGCTTGAAAAGAATAATTATCTGCTTCTGAATGTGGCCAAGATCAGAGAGGAGGTGATGTACACAGCTGCTGTGTATTCTGGTAGAGCACGCCTATGTGGTGTAGGACCACATGAACATGAGCGCACAGAGAACAGACAGAGCTGGAGGACCATTACTGTGGCTGTACATAAGAAGAGGACGAGCAGACTCTTACCTGAGGGAACTGAGATCGATTTTGGAAATCTTCTACCAGTCTGTTGTGGCCAGTGTACTGTACTTTCAGCATCAGAGCCAGTGACATCCAACAGACTGAATAAACTGATCAAGAAGATTGGCTCTGTAACTACACAGCTTGGAAGCTGTGGTGATGAGGAGGGCACTGAACAAACTGTTATCTGTTAAGGATAATCCTGAACACCCTCTCTACTTTACAGCCAACGGAGCACTTTTACCAACACACTGCTTTAGCTCTGCTGTCACAGGGAGCAATGCAGGAAATCTTTCCTGCCCACAGCAATAACTCTTTACAACTCCTCTCAATTCTGCACCTCAGTCTGACCGAGAACCCTAAGCTTTAGTGTTTCTGGTTCGACCAGACTACAGTATATGAATGGGGAGCTATTTCATTTTATGTAGTTATTCGCTGTGGTCCAAAGACACAGAATATACACATGCATATGATACAGCACACACACCCTGGGATGCTCGTGGCATTTCATTTCACCTTTGGAAAACCTGAATATTTGATTCTTCTTAAATAGCGTCAAAGTGAGAAAATATCACAAATACCATACATTACAAACCACTGTGCTTTACCACCTCATCAAATAGAAAACTCTACATGTCTCCTGCATCATTTTAAACACACTGTCACAGAATTTACCATGACATATGACATGACATGCATGGGAACTTGACTCAAGGCCTGACTAGACATTGAAAAAAGTAAGCTTATATGGGCTTCAATGTTTGCCTGCATGTGAATGATGGATGCAGTGGTGGGTTCTGTGTGTTGAAAAGGTTAAAGCCCTCCGCTACATGAAAATGTTCAATTCACACTCCAACATGCACCTCTGGCCTGCTCTTTACACCCCATTTACACAAATATACACTGAATGCCAAACACACACACATACACACACACACACACACACACACACATACACAGCTTAAGTTTAAGATTATTCTTAGGTTATTATCCAGCAGAGCTTTACTTGTGGCGTTTTATACATAATTTCAATATAAAAATATCAACTCAGCATAGTTTACATAGAAGTGATATCACATGCTGTTTAAACTGTCAAAACAAGTTTCATTTGCACCACTAGTAAACACAGAGGAGTACAGGAACAGTTATTGTTGTCAGCTTTTTGTTGGTAGAATACCACCCTGCCCTAAAAAGCCTTTATTCCACAGAGGAAGATGATTTTTAAAAAAGCGTCTCAATAGCACAAAGGGACCAACAAAGCTGCATCGTTTGTTTGGAACCAAGCTTTGGCGCCATGTGCACACACCTACATAGTTGTACGTTCACCCATACATTCACACATGCACACACACACACACACACACGCACAACATGAGGTCTTACCTCAGTTAAATGCCTGAATCTAGTCTTTTCCCCTGTAGCGCAGCACTGACACAGCTGTCTCCTCAGCTGAGATTGTCTCTATCAAACTCTCTGTCTGCCTGACAGAAAAGACTCACAATCTATTTTCAGTAAACCTGCAACTCTATCTCAGAGACATTACTCCCTACGGTGGGGTGGGCAGACCCGGGGGGCCTTTCTTTATCTTCTGCCCATGGCGATGGAGGCAAAGCGGGGGGATTAAAGGGGCTCAGGACTGGTTCTGGAAATAGAATACATGTGCCTTCCCCTACAACATATACATGTGACCCTTCACGGGGTGGTATGCCAGCTGTGTGTAGAGCCATATTGTCTTGGGAAACCCCTTGACAATCCTCTCCTTACATACTGCCTATGTCTATTTCTTTTTACTGAGTAGACTCCCTCTCAAACTTTTACAGACTGAGGGAGAGAAAACAAAGAAAGAATATTTAACATCAAGGACTAGAAATGTAGGACGTAAGATTCCCCGCAGAACAATGTACAACACGACCCCCTGAAATGCTACAGCTGACTAACACTGTTTCATGTGCTGCAGGTGTTATGCAACATGTTGTGTCGGACATTCGATTGGTACATCCAGTACAGTGGTGGTCTCTGTCTGCTTGTGGGTGTCAGATTCTGCACAGGACTGATATATGTGATTATATGTCCTGTGCTACCCACTGGCTTCAGCACACTGATGAAAGATTCAAGCATTTAAAGGTGATGAATTAATGGAGTGTTAGTCCTGGAGAGCTGAGGTTTATATCAACATGCTTTCAGGTGCCCTAAGAATTTGCATTCATAATCCCATGTATTCTGAATCCACTGTTGTAATAAATATATACTCTATTTTTTTGTATAAAAAGTGTAGTGGATTGCATTAGATGCATCTATAATTGGTTTTGGTAGTTTAATAAACTACTATTAGGTTATTTTGTTATTGTGTTTACACTGTGGTGAGACATGATAGCCACAAGCTACCAAGTTAGCATTTGCTGTTTATTTCTTTAAAATAAAAACATTTCATGGTCATTTCTATGTTGCAAAAGCTGAGTTTATTCATAAAAAAAGGAGATTCTAAGCTAAAGCAGTTTTAAGATATTCAAGTATGAAAATATTGAATATATGATTAGTATGTGCAGTTTTAATTCCATAAATATATACAGTGTAAACCACGTTCCCTGTTATCCCTGTCATATACATGGCAGAGTACAAACAATGCACAATCACATGTTCCCACAGCCCAGGTGGTGTCTTGTTTTGAAAAGATAAAACAAGTGAAAAGTCACCCATTACATATAATGGGAGATTGAAGTCAACAATCAACAGTGAAGCATTTCATCTCATTTGCTGACACTGTTGCGAGTGGATCAGTCTTACCGTAGTTGTCTTCCTCAATCTCAATTCATTTTAATAGAGAGAATCATCAAGGCAGCAGAGCAGGTCCTGTAAACTATTAGTATGCTATGACAACACACAAGGTGGTGAAATAAAAAGAAGGGAGTCGCCCCTCGAGTGAACAGAGGAGAAAAGGAAAGAAGACAGTGGAGGCCTCTGCTTAAGACGGGCTTAGCTCGATTCAGAAAGGCAGAGCACAGACTTTGCTCATAAAGACACTTCAAAAGGAGACATCAAATCCTACAGCGCACCACTCCTCAATGCACAACCCTCATGTGGAACTTCAGTTGCTTTTCAGTTCAAGGGCACCTTTTCTTAGCACACAGAGAAAGTTATCTTCACAGTTTTCTTTCAAAACGCCCTCACAGAATTTCTTCAGAAGTTCAGTGACACATTGCAGCCAGGCATAGATTATTGTACTTTATAAGTCATTGTTGTACAGTAGATCAAATTCTTCGAAACTCCATTACTGTCTGAACAACACTCTGCCTAAGAATGATTCAATCTACTTATGATGATATCCAATGCTAGAATGAGAAGGAAAAACAAGGAAGTGTGAGTGAGCAGGATACAAATCTCTTGTTGACAGATGACAACATCCTAATCAACTGTCTCCTGAGAGGTGAGGACAGGGATCAGGTCATGATGCAACCTAATGATAACCCTGTGTCACCTTTCACCTCTGACACCTCATGACAATCACTTCCTTCTAAAAGCACTTATCTCAGCAGCCCCACAAAGTATGAAAGGAATAAGTAAAAACTCTCCTCTCTTCTCATCCTTGTGGTGTGTGTGTGTGTGTGTGTGTGTGTGTGTGTGTGTGTGTCTAAGTCTTATCTGGACGCGTATCAGCAAAGATGGGGGGGGGGGGGGGGGGGGGGGGGG
>CM076666.1:5934808-5962198 GCA_038496675.1 Rachycentron canadum
CGTGTTTCACACAGGGGTGTGTGTTAATGGGCCCGCTCTTCTGTGGCCTTCAGGGTGCATTTGCAGTAAGACACCCTTTGGGATCAATTACGGCACTGTTACAAGTTTGAAAGACACCTGTTTCAACACACGGTTCACAAACAAGCACAAATCAACAGACATGCGGACATGAGCACGCACACACTACGCAGAATAGTTCATCCTGCGATTCAGCTATTTGTAGATGTCACCTGCAATATGTCTGTCATGAAACTGTAAATTTAAAGTCACACTCAGGATAAGGAAACAGGATGGAAAGATGTGGTATGGCCACTAGAACACGCTGAGTGACTTCACAGTTCTCATTTTCCTGTCAATGTCAAGAATTTACTGTCTAAAAGAATGTTAATATTTGAAAAGAAAGAAAAATATTTTTCATTTTGTATACTTAAAAAACTTTAACAAGTGAATGTCAATCATAATGATGTGGATTTCTTTGGACACCGTTACCATACATTCTTCATGAACCTCTTCTATCATTTTGAAAACTACATTCCCTCACCTGAACAACATTTGAAAAGATATTACATATATACAGGCAATTTATTTCTCCATCTTTAAAAACATAAATTTTACAAGACAGAATCAGCCAAGGCCAAGCTCTCCTTACCTTTCAAAATAAGAGGAATATTAAATATTTTTTGCAGAAGAATAAATAATACTTCACTGATGATTTCAGTGATGATAAACTACTATTACGACATTTTTCACCAGTGAATAATAAGATGTTGTGTGCCCTTTAGTGTTGCCAGGTTGTGAGCGCACATTTATAATTGCAGCCTTAAGTGGAAAAGCCTACAAAAGCCTTGTAAATGTTATTAGAACATTTTTGGTCTCGATATTGTGCAGCTTTTTTCCAGGGTCCTTTTGGATTAAATCAAGAGCGTTAGCAGAGACTATAACAAAACATTTTAATTTATTCTAATTGCTTATTAATTGCCTGTAAGTGAGTATGCAAATTATTTATTAACCATTAATAAAGCTTTTAGTGACACTATATAAATCCTTCCTCAGTATGTTTTATCGAAAAATAGCTCCAAGATTATTGTCACTCAGCTCTAACAAATCGCACTCTCTGCTCTCCCCCAGTGGATAGACTTTAGGAGAGGCAGAGACATTATTCTAGACAGCTCAGGGGTTCCCAACACTTACCCCATGCTGTGCTACAACAGATAAAATGAATCATCTCGAGCACTGCTGGCACTCGTGTGTGTGTGTGTGTGTGTGTGTGTGTGTGTGTGTGTTTTGACAGAAACTTTTGTTAAAGAGAGAAAACGGATATTAGACTATCAGTGGCATGAAAGGCAGCGAGCCTTACAGCAGTGAAGCGGTAATACGCTGAGTGACTCTCAGCTGTTGTCTAACCTCAGAATGGCAGTGTCTCTGTGTGTGTTTGTCTAAGTGTTTCTTGCATCTGTGGAAGTGTGTGTGCACGCAGGGGTGGGTCCGTGGCATGCACACATGTATTTTTAATTTTTGTGCCAGTTGTGCGTGTTTGCCTTTGTGTAAGCGTTTCTGGATATCTGAACTCATGAGCATACCTTTCTGTCTTGTAAAACTGTAAATCAAACTTTGCTGTGCACTCAACATGCAAACAAAGACCAACTGAACATAACTGTATGGTCCACTTCTAAGCAGTGTGGTACATCTGTGGTTTGCAAAATACAGGTGCATAACGCAGGAGCCAGGACCAACTGTATCATTTTATGATAGTATGATAACAGATATGTGATTTTAGTATGAAATCAAAAATAACATCTTTGGGCTATTAACGTTCAAGACAGTGGCCTATAAATTAGTATGACTAGTATTATTGTGCAAAACATGCAGTAACTATGGTAACGTGTTTGCAAATCATAATCAGGGACTTTCCCTGATCTACTGGAGAGTGAAAGGTGTTTTTTCCTGGGTCCTTCTGCATTTATTTTTTATTGTAAAGGAGGAGACTGAAAAAAGACAGTTAGAGCTGCAATGTCTCTCTCACACACTCTCACACTCTCACACACACACACACACACACAAAACCAAAAGGACAAAATTATGCACATGGATGCAAACAATTGTAATGACCACAAAATATCCAGTTCCCCAAATCTTTACCATAAAAATACTTTATTTTTTGTCCTATTTCCTTTCATTGCCATCGTTCATAAGATGCTCAGAGATCAGAAACATATACATTTGCACTGCTTTCCCCATACTTCCACTCCATGAAGTAAACAAAACTGCAGTAATGGCTGATATTTGAAATTTCATGCAGCCTCAACTTCCAAATGATGAGCTTATCTCATATAATGCACTTCATCTGATCAAATGCAAAAATTGAGAGAAAACTGGAACTGAAAATGAAAATGAGCTTCTTGACTGAGAATTACTGTATCTTCTGTCTGTCAATTGTGCATGAATAAATTCTAAAACAAACAAACCCTAACCCGTTTTCCCACCTGTTTCAGTTTGGCTGCATTTATCTGCAGTTTGCATTCATGTCGCTCAGTGTGCAGAGAAAATGGGGGAAATGGTGAAAACCTGGGTCTACAAGTTCAAAACAAAAAAAAGTCAAATGTCTGTGACATTATATAATAAGCCTGTGTATTTCTGTGATTATACCTATTTATGTCAGCAATCTGTTCTTGACTGATAAAGCAAGTCCAGCAAGTCATTGAGACTGTTCATTGTCTCAGATCACTTAGAGATGGATCAAGATGTATTTTCAGTGTCAGAATGAGAGCCAATCCAGAGAGTAATTCTCTTGTATGTCCATTATCATCAAGCCATTCATCAGGATTTCCCCAATGTTTTTTGTAAAGCTACATGAAAATAAAAAGAGTATATTCTTTTTGTCAAATAGCACATAATCCAGCAGTAATTCAAATAGTATCTCAGTGTCAAACCACCACTGAATTTAGCAGTAGTTAGATTGATTGCATCCTGCAAGTGATTCAGTATTTCCATTGTCCACCATCCAGTAGATAATGGACTGATAAATCCGCTGGCGAGTTATCCAACGTTTAACAGACTATTGTTTTACTTTTGTATTAGCATGTCGCACAGCCACTGGTTAACTGATATTTTTCCTGGCTGCTAATGTTTCCATCAGTGTTATCTGATGAGTAATTGATTAGCTCTTTAAACAAGATGCGGGGGTTGATTTACAATAAATCTGTCATAAAGTAGTCTGATGCTCAACACCCACGGTTTAATAGATCATACTAACCTGGAACCATTTTTAATGTTCTTTATAAGGAAAATGTCAGCCTGGTGTTGTTAGTGCAGAGATTTTCCTATACACACCTTTTAATGTTGGCACAAATTAGTGATAAAAGTCGGTGCAATGGAAGAAAAATCTTCACAGCATTAGCTGTTCTTGTTACATCAGATTTTCTACAATATTTCATACACTTTGCGTGTATGAACTTTTCTCAGCTACTGTTCAGTTATTAAGAGACCTCACTCTGTTTTATCTTTCAGCATAACAGTCAATCAGTGCATGTTAAATTAAAAACAATGGGAAAAACCTCATACCATCTGGTATCTCAACAGGTTACAATATTTCAAAAGGCTGTTTGCCTCCTATATTCAGAGGTTATTCTTTTGGTGGTGGTTTTTGCTTTCACTCTGTTGATAGACCCTGTCCATAATGACTTTCTATACATGGCTACAAATTTTTACAGGTATGTTCGTGAAAGAAAGGAGAATTAGTCACACAGAAAGTGTCATTACACTTCACAGACATGCCACAGTGTACATGTCTGTCTACAGACAGTGTCGAGTTGCTGTAAGATCACACCACCCAATGCAATTAAAGCCCTAAAAGGATTATTTGAAGCTTTAAAATAAATATGTGGCCCCAAGGCATTCAAACCACAACGTCTAGAGTCTGCATTAGAAGGCTGAGGTCTGAAACTTAAACCTAATGTGACTGTTTCTATCCCTTATAGCTGCCACCTCCTGAATGGCTTGTCTCCTGTGTGGCCCCACACAAGCCACAACACACACACAGGCACCAGCATTACCAAGCTACATACTGTCAGTTCTCAAATGATGGCCTTCAGCATGTTTGACAAATAGGGACGGCCCAAAATAAAGGCCAAGTAAACAAAAAAAAGAATTTCACTAATTTTAAAATTATCAAAACAACAAACCATTCAGCTTTTTGTTCATTTTTTTAAAAAGGAATACTTTTTTTTTTTTCTCATTCACAGGTTAATCTGTACCTTCTATGAAAAACGCTTCCTGCGTATTTTCAAGATAAAAGCCTTCCCAGAGAAGGGATTTGTCCCCTCCACTACAGGAGTATTTTTAGTATGAAACAGATGCGGGACATTTACGTTAACAGCAAACGGCAGCAACAGAAAATCAACGTGGCAAATTGGAAACTTCTTAGTGCAATATTATCAAGTTTATTATGACAGGAGTTCATTTGAAATAAAGGCCTGTCTGTAAGAATCAAGGGGTTGTTGGTACAAGAAACCAGAAGAACTACAGAACTGTGTACTAAACTTTCAGCGAAGCACAACTTAATTAATTCTACACATTAGTTACACTTCCTTGAACCACCAGTGCTGGGGGAAAAAGTGGTCTCTAAAACTGCTTGTAATTGCTACCTGGAGACAGCTTTGGCAAAAAAAATGCTTTTCCCCCATCCATTTGAGGGTTGATTGACGTTAGAGAGCCTTAACTGTTCCCCTGGGACCCTAAACACAGCCCCTTTGTGCAGCCATTACAGCCATGCAACCATGATGTCATGCAAAGTGACTACACCAAGGTCCATCAAAGACCAGAGCAGCGGAATGGACCTTTATTACTCCCACACAGGAAAAGGGGCTACCACTCTCCCTCTCTTTCTCTTATGTGTGTGTGTTGTGTTTCAGTCTCCTAGCGACCCTCACCTAAACACAACATACCCAAAAGCAGCACATGACATCAGCACCGCCGCTCATTTATAACTAATTAAGAACGTGTTCCATTTCTTGTAAAACATTTACACCTTTTTCATATTAGTGTTTCTTCTGAGTCTGACTCCAACAACACTCCAGCTTTATAAGTATTTTTAAGCCATGTTGAGAGACACTGGAGGCCTGTTGTAGGTTTAGGATACTCGTGGAGGTTTTCGGAGGGAGAGTGAGAGGGATACTGACTGAGCCGCAAAATTGAAATCGGCAGTGCTGCAATGATTAATAGCCCCCTTTTCAACAACAACAACAAAAAAACAAAACAAAACACCAACAGCCAGACAACTCTGGCCATTGTGACTGGAAGTGTAAAATGTGTTTCAACCCACGCGTATAATCCCTTCCAGCTGCTTGAAGAGTTGCGGCATCTGTGATCGAGGGATGGCCTCTATTGTCAATGAGTTCAAACCCGCAGACGTGACCGCTGATGGTTCTGATTCTAATGGGTATGGCTGCGGCCTGGCATTGCCTCCCCCCCAGATCAGATACCCGGGGAAATGTCTGGCCATCTCTCCCTTCACATAATGCATATAACAAGCCTTATAAAACCACTGAGTGAAAGTATGCATTTTACATAATGGGAAAATTATTCCTGATACAAGATAAAACTGGGATGCACATAGTAGATGTCACAAACTAAAAAAAAAATTCCCAGCAGAAAAAAAAAAAAAAAAAAAAGCAGAGCCTCAGTATGTCAGCGTGTGTCTGGATGTTTGGGACAGAACTGAAGGGGAAGCACTGTTGTTTGAGATGCAAGAATTGGCTGATGATAAAGGACTATCTCTCTCTTTACATGTGGTTTGGCTTTTGGAGGACGCAAGACTCCAGTAATAATGGGACTTTTGTTCATCCCGTCCCCGGCTTTCATCAAATTGTCATTTGCATCTTTGATGTAGAGGATGTTAAGCCTCTTTCTTTTTTATTTTTTTTGATCATTTTTATTGAAAAATTATGTGTTTATTGTATTTTTTTCATCTAAGAACTCATTTTCACCTAGAGTTTATATTTTCAGGCATTTAAAATTTCCTGCTTCATGAAGACACTGATTGTTGTTAATAGTAAACATGGTCTTCTTGTGATGAGAAAAAGTAAAAACTGAAGCTGCTGAAAAAAAAAACAAAACTGCTATTTCTTTCTTTTATGATTCTTTAAGATCATTAGGACTAACAAATTGTAGCATATGCAAAATGTGTTGGGTTATGGGTAAGTGAGCTCACAAAGTCTATGAGTCCATGCCTATGAGGGTGGGCAAGTGCGCGCGTGTGTGTGTGTGTGGGGGGGGGGGGGGGGGACTGAGCTGTGACCTCGTTCCAGTCAACTGCTCATGAAAACAGCAAGTCAGCCGAGTGTTAAGAGCAAGTGGCATACGCCGTCTGACTCAAATCACGTCTCATCAAAAGTGCCACGCCTCACGACTACAGGGCCCTGCCACCATCTTTGACCTCTCAGCCACACTACTCTCACATCAAACTCCACCCTCTCTGAGCAACAGTCAGCAGCCTTCACACTCTCAGTTATGCAAATGTTCATGGTTAACAGCTACATATCCTCAAACATGAGGACCTGTGACATTTAGGGCTGGAAATCACTTCTGAGCCAAGATTGGCAGCCAATTTCAATTTAGCAGTTACGAGTACAAAACATTTAGGATAGTTTATAATGTGCTGTAATTTAGCTGTACACAGATAAGGGCAGGCTTAACAGACAAAGGTATTATTGTATTGTGAGTAACCAGTGACTGTATTGCTTCAGTTTTTCTCGATATGGTTTTAAGGAGAGCATCAAAAGTTTCTAGATACATTTTTATCATCAGATTTCAGCATTCAACTTGAAACATTTGATAAAAGAAACTGTGTTAAAATCTAAATTAAAATTCAGACCAAGCACAGCCCCTGTCTGTACTTGATCATTTGAAATAGGCTCAATTTAGGTGTTATAGTTATGGAAGTTCAAAGTCATAATGGAGGCTGGTGATTACATTTGCATGTGCTTGCAAACACTGGCATCTTGTAATGAGTGGGAAGCCTCAAAGAGGGTGGTGCTCTTTACACCTAACCGTTTATTGTTTTAAAGGAAGATATAGTTGCTGTATTGAAACTGAAATTCGAGTATTGTATCAGAACTAGTATCATTTTTTCAAGGTTCAATTCAAAGAATAAAATGTGTCATTTTTAGTGTCTCCTCTCATTTCCCCAGCAAATGTAAAACAATGCAGCGTTTGCAAAAGGCTGATTATTTGGCCTTTTTGTATGATGGGTCAGGATTAGACATCTTACCAGGGACAGGGGAGCAGTTACCTCCCTGTTGGGTCTGTGCTGGGCCTTTTGGGGCTGGGAACAGGTTTCACAGGCACTTTTCTTGGTGTGAAAACAATTAGTTTCCTCAATTTTTAATTACCTGTATGTTTTAGAGTTGCAATGTTGCTCAGGTAGGAATACAGTTCAGTTTTCAGAAAATTAGGCTGCATACATACACACACACACACCTGCTAAATGTGTGTGCGACCACTGAAAATTTGTAAAAGTTGTACTTGACAGATTTGGTTGTACTCTGGAGCCCTGCTCTTTCAGCAGCTCTTAAAACTGGGCACACTGATAAAACTCCTGTTATAGATCCAATCGAAAAACAGACAGACTGAGCTGAATCAACTGTAATGTTTGCTACCTAAACATCCAACCTGCATACAAAGTACGCTGCTCTGGGACAGAAACAGCATAAGAGATGAAAGTGTTAGAATTAAAAAGTGTAGAAGAATCTTAAAGAGAGGGGGAAGTGGGGCTTTCTAGCAATGAAAGATTCTGGCCGCTTTCTGAAAGTGCCCCTAATCCACTCTTAACTCCATTACATGTGGGACACTTTCGTTCAGAAGGCGGTGATAAGCCCAACAATAGTGAGGAGAGCCCATTCCAAATAGCATCACATTGCCAATGCACTTTAACACAATTATTAACAAACACAAAAAAGGGCAGCCACTGCATTTTGGGGGGAAACAATTTCAATTTTAGATATGGCTCCAGAAGGAAACTGGGACACTGCAGGCTTTGATGTCTTAATTGTGTGTGTGTGTGTGTGTGTGTGTGTGTGTGTGTGTGTGTGTGTGTGTGTGTGTGTGTTTTAATACCATAGAAACCAAGGCTTATTGATGGAACAAAACCGACACAGACAGAGAGGGAGAGGAAATGGAGACGTTGTGAAAGGGACAAGGAATTAAACAAGAAAGGGAAAAATAAAGAGGAAATAGGACAGTAACAGAGAGAAGAAGAAAGAAGGGATGGAGAGGACAGCAAGATATGGCAGGAGAGAGTGATGAATATGCCTCACATATAGAAGAAAGAGTGACAGAGCTAAAGTGCTATGGAATCCCAGTTGAATGGGCCTTGATTAACTGTGGCACGGGGTCAAAGCAGGGCCTCAGTCTGCTGGGGCCTGGTTTAGGAGAAAGTGTGTGTGTGGTGTCTGTGTGTGCAAGTGCAAGCAACTGCAATTTGCACTTCTGAGACATGTGAATACAGTGTGTAAGACATGATACACAGTGGGTTTATAGTAAGCTGAGAGTAAATATACAGAGAAAAACCTCATGTTACTGGAGTGGAGGCTGCTGAACATGAAGGTTTTGGTTTTCTGAATGTGACAATTCAACTCAATAATTCATCTGAAGTCCTTTTTTAAATTTGTTGCTTATTCAAATGAATGTTCAAACAGAGTTAAATGAGAAAAATACTCTCAGGCAGTGACATGCAGGAACTTTGGACAAAGCCACGCTAGCTTTCCCCTGCTTCCAGTCTTTATGGGAAGCTAAGATAACTGTCTTGTGGCTATAGCCTCATATTTCATGGACAAACCCGAAAGTGGTATTGTTGTTCTCATCCAACTCTCAGCAAGAAAGCAAATACAGTTGTTTCCCCAAAAGTTCAACAATTCTTTTTTATTCCGAAAGGAAAAAATACAGGTAAGCACTTCCACATGAGGAATGTATAAGAGACTTCTAGCTGAAGCTACTTTGCAGCCCCCAACCATGTTAGACTTGATTCGACTGGCTGAAATTCAAACAAATCAGACATCAATAACGTTTGAGTGTCAAGAGAACTGAAAAAGTAAACACTGTTGATGCTAATGCTGTGTGCTATTACCATAAGCATCTCCTGCCACCTGGAACAAAGCTCCTTTATTGCACACATATAATTCCCCAAATTTCACAAGTAAACCAAGATATGCAAGAACGCTGACAACTTCAAACTAATATCTACTGTAAAAAGTAACCTAGACGGCTTCTTTTAGTGAATGATTTATATGTAATAACATTTTTAAAACACACTTTAGTTTGTGTTGGAATAGTAGCTAAAAACTTGACTTTGTTTCTCATGGTTGTCTCATCAAAATCAATGTTATGCCTCATTCTAGGGAGTAAGTAACCTTGAAGATACAATATTTTCAAATACTGTAATGATGTTATGTGCGTGTAAGCATCTGTACTACATATATGTGTATGTGTGTGTAATTGAAGCATTTGCGCGAGCCTGCATATTCTTGAATCTGTCACAGGCCTTACCTGGGGGCTGACGCTGGGGCCGTAACCCATGCCCGGTGAGTTCATGGAGTGAGGGCCCATGGGTGAGCTGATGACGGAGAAGGGTGAGGCCATGCCGTTCATGGGTGAACTCAGTGTGCTGATGGGAGAGTGAAGAGAGCCAGAGGGCCCCATGGACGTTGGGCTGAGAAGAGACGGATGCATTCCCCTGTGGGATGTGGGTGAGCCCAGGGGCGAGGAGGTCATCTGGCCCGAAGAGTCTGTTCAGGAAAAAAAAGGAAGGACGTTAGAATGAAAGCATTTTATTTTGAAGGTGACAGAATGGTGTGATGATTGCTCATTTTTTCCACTGGTCTGTGATTTACAATCTGTGGCTGAACCACATGCACCTTCAGACTTTTGAAATTTTTGTTCTTCATGCACACATTAAATTTCTAAAATAATTTTCTCACTTTAACTTGAGTTTTTTTTTTTTTTTTTTTTTTTTTACATCTGGCAAAGTTGTGTTGTGAGGGCAGTCTAGGAAAACAGACAATTCAGCAAAAACACACAAAACAATTAAATCCAACAATAGCTCTTGTGAAAAAGAGAAAAAATGTAATATGAGAGTGAATGGATGCTTACTATCCATACAGAGAAGAGAGTGTCTGTCCCTGAACTGAGAAGTTAACCTCTTCACAAGTACTTCCCTCAGGGATCTGTGAGGCAGGATGTATATCTATAATGCATGTGGCTGTTGAGTGGGGTAGTGGGGCCAGGAGAAACCCTGTTTCCTGGAAATGACGTTTCTACAAAGCTATACAGCAAAGTCATTTTGTAGGAAACATTCTTGCTGGCAGGACCATTTTTGGAGGCAACGTATTTTTGAATGAATAAAGCGATACATTTGTCAACAGCAGCGGAGTTGGTGGTTCGGGTGGATGTCAGGGTGCAAGGTGCAGAACTATCACAGAGACTGGGGTTCACTCCCAGATGCTCATCTGTGGTTCAGGTAAAAAAAGCAGCTTTGGTTCATGTTAAGGACTGTTAAATGTAAATAAACGTGTCGTCTGGAGTCATTATGAACTTAAAAAGGTTTACTAATGCTATTTTAAAATAAATATAAGTATGCAATCGTCGTTTTTTGCTGTTCCATTTTGCTTGTATATAAACATGATTTTTAAGAGACAGGGTTGCCAAGGGAATTAATAATATGCTGTATCATGGCTGAGGGGAAACTTGTAGCAAGACTGAAATTAGAGATACCAACAAGGATAAAGTCATTATGTGCAAGACCTCATGTTCTTTCTGTCTTTCTTCTGCCTCTCTCTACCTTGTGTGAGTGGCTCATTTTCCCCATCAGCTGTCAACGCAGAGGATATGGGACAGACAGGAGTGAGAGCAGAGACAGAGGATACCGTGGCGTGGTTTGTATCTACACTCGTAAAAACTCCCTCGGCCCTGTCCTGCCTTTCAACGCAGACCTTTGCTTTTTCTTAGCCTTCATTTATGGTCGTGTCTGTCTTTGCTGTTTTCTGCCTTTCCTTTCTCTGTCCCTCTGCTACTTCCATCTAATCTGATCATCATGGAAGATGGATCCTTCAGACTGAGGATGTTGCAAACTAATCAGATTGATGAACCCTCTGAGACAATCTTGTGGTTTTGGGCCATACTTAAAGAGATGCTACTTGGCTGTTGAACAACTTAATTTATATTTTTTTCTGAAAATTAATTTATTCAACACCAAACTCCAATGATCCAGTGACTGACAGGAAATTAATCTGTGGTTATTTTGATAATTGAGTCATTTTTTGTCTCTCAAAGGGAAAGTTAAGTCAATATTTTCAGATTTTAGACTGTTGGTTGGAGACATGGGATTTTTGACACAGGAATGAGTCAAGAACATACTTGGCAAATTAATCAATAAAAAAAATACAGTTTTATTACAGCACCTTCACTTGAATTTTCCCACATTAATATTTTATCTTTTAACAATTTCGTAATTCAGGTTCTAGAAATGTTTAACATACCACACACCATGCTGGAACTATTTATTCAAAAACACTCAGCCCTGCAGCTGATATAAGACAGCTTAGGTTCACTAGTCTGTTGTCCTGACCTGCCCTCCCTTTATACCCTGTCCTATTTTGACACTCCAACTTTGCTCTCTCTGCAGCGGGGACATGGACTTGTTATATAAGAAGTGAGAGAGTGTAGCTTGTCTATCACTCTCCCACGTTTCATAAGTGACCAGCTTCCTCTGTTTCCGAGTGGTGGAATAAAACCGATGGATGACTCAATTAGTCGAGAGTAAAGTGTCCAGTTCACAGCAATTTTCCTGGAGTGCTTCATCTCTGTCCCTGCTGACTTCACTGTAACTTTTGTGTGTGTTTGTGTGTGTTCTTTGTAAGTGTGTTTCTGTTGTAAAATGTCTTCTTGATTGCGGCACAAAAAACTGTGGGGGTTGGGGGGTTGGGGAATCTTTGCATCCTACTCCCTGCATCAGCAATCCTCAGAGCAACAACCTAGCTGCCAGCTGAGCCAAGCCAAACACTTCCTGCACATCCTGCTTGCCTCACGAGCACTTCCTGTGAGCACACACGCACGCATACACACATGGCCCCCATCCCTTTGAAAACAAACACACATCTTTCTTAATAAAGGGCTAACAACAGCTCTGCATCTAGCTGTATTAGTTCTGTGTTTAATCCTCTGACTGATACCCCTTGAGCTTATATCCCTCTGATTACATTTTTTTCCTAAAATGCGCCCACACACATAATTCCAGAAAAAAGTAAAATAAATAAATAAAAGCTCTCCCTGAGCCAGCAATTCCCATAACCCTTCTCCAATTGGGTTTTAATTCAGGCAGATAAAGCGAGCTGTGGTATTAGGGCTGCCAATCTGCTATTGTAGGTCTCAGCAGGGGGGAGCTCAGCTGACAGAGTCCCAGCAAGGCCCCACCTCGAGGGAGATGACAGAGACAGGCTGGGAGGTAGATCGGCCTGTTTATGTCTCTCTCTCTCTCATTCATTGCTTATGTCTCTCCCTCTTACACTTTTTTTTGGGAGAGGAGGAACAACCAGAGCAGAACATTAACTGAAAAATCTCCAAAAATCCTCACTGATGTACTTTTTCCAGATGTAGCCATGTGCTCATATTGTATGTGAATGGTCTTATTTAGGCAAAGTCCCCTGAACCTATACATATCTCACAGCAAAAACGTGTGTGTGTGTTTTTACATGTCTGTGTGTCTATGTTTATTCTCGTTGGAGTTGGGTTGCCAGTGTAGGATTACAGCAGGATGAAAAGGACTCTGTCCTAATCCTCCCCGGAGAGGAGAGGAAACAAGGAGAGGAGAGAAAGGAGGAGAGAAGAGGAAAAGACTTATGAGGGAAGAAGAGAAAGGGAAGGAATTGAAAATATGTACTGGGAGGGAAGAGGAGAAGAAACACACAGATGAGAGAAGCAAGGAGTGGAGGACAGAGTATGTATAAGGAGAGAAGTGATAGAGGAAACAAAGGGAGATGAAAAACTGGAAAGGAGAGGAGAGGAAACAAGAAGAGGAGAGAAAAGGGGAAGACAAGACATGTATGACAGGAAAGACCAGCAAGTGAAGAAACTGACAAGCAAGACATATAAGACAAAGATAAATTCTGTTACACTGACACTGCTGCCTGTGTTTTTGCCTGCCTGTGTTTCTTCATATACTTTCATGTCAACCTGTTGAACTGGAAAGTGGAACACATCTTGCATTGCAAGCTCTGGCAAATGTGCTTGGACTACCTGCAAAAAGCATAAGCACTTTTATCTAGATTAAATAAGAGTGTGTACACAAAGCAAACAAGTGTGCAAGGACAGGGCAAGGGAGGAGGGGGAAAAAAACAAAACAAAACAGTGAAGCATCCAAGAAATGAGTGGCAGCTGTCCAGGTTTCATTACGGCATTATAGAAAAATGTTTTGACAGGGGTTGGAAAATGCTTCTGAGTGTTGTCGTTTGTAGCGTCTGACTATCAATTGGCCTTTATCACTGGGCACAGAAAAGCTCAACTGACAGCTACAAATAAGCAAATTAAGGCCCATCTTACTGGCAGGCGTAGACAGAGTTCTCCACTTATCACTTCTGTAGTGCATACAAGCATCTCCTATTTCTAAACAATGTTTCCCTCCCTCGCTCTCGTCTTTTTTTTTTTTTTTGTTGCTCTTTTGTTCTGCCGTTGGGTGTGATTACACTGAGGAAATTTGCCAGTTTGTGTTCTGGCTGTTGCGTGTTTGTGAGTGTACTGTAGAATATGATAAATGGGTGATTGAGACAACAATGGATGACGAGATGAAAGGAGACGGTCCTACACAAGAAAATAACCGTGTATGGCGTTTGTTCAAATGTTTGAAACAACCCATGTTTATGATTTTCTGCCAGATGATCTGTCGTGTTGAGATTAATGACTGTCCTTTCCAGAAAGATGATGCCATCTGTCATTCGTTCAGCGGCAAAGGTTGAAAAAGCACAAATTGTTAGTTGCAGGTTTGGTCTTGGCAGCAGGATTGGCGGGGAAGAAGTTGAAAATGTTAAAACAATAAAAGAAAGGCTGAAACCACGACAAAAACTTTCCAGTCCAGGTGAATCTAAAGAAAGTCCCTCAAGATAGCATGTGAAAGTGAACACTCCCTAACTTTATAAGTATAAATATATAAGTAACCAGACCTTGACTGTAGAGGTGGCAGATCAGAAAACGCTCAAATGACTAATTTCTGCAACAGGCAAAAGAGGATCATGACTGATTCATGATTGACATGAATGAGTTGTGTTGAGACAATGCAACAATCTGTTTCGTTATTTAGGTATAAAGACCTAGTAGAGAGGAAGAGGAGTCTGTTGTATGGTTTTTATATTTAGACTGAGTCACCAATTCTCCATTTGTTAGTAGGGGAGAGCGTATCCTGAAGGAACACAGTGAAGGGTGCACTGTCAACTAAGCAGAGCTTGTGGTGAAAGGTGACAGACTGTGGGCTGAGTGAGCCATTGTAACACAAACCTGACTGACTTTCCATTTCACTTTAATTCTTTTTGTCTACCCTTCGCAGCCTCTGCGAGTCATGTCAGACTCAAGGCTTAACTGATAACATAGTCTCTCTGCTTAGAAGAGTTTTCAAAACTACTGGTTCCCAATTTGGAGGAGTGTCAAGATACAACAGAGGGGTTGAGCAATGATAAATTGAGACAGATACATAACACATGCTCCACAACATGTTTATTTCGGTCTTGTTAAAATATATGTTCAAACACGTATTTGTATGTTGCAGCTTCAACAGTGATTGATGATGTTTTTGCCCTCTTATAAGGTTTATGTAAGCTTATCCTCATTTCATTTATTGAGGGCTCCCTCACACTTGCTGTTACTGTGGGCTCAAAACAATAAGTTTAGCAACAGCCAGTGATGTGGTCAGTACTGAGTGAAACATATTCACAATCAGAGGCAAGTACCTATGCACAAGCAGACAGATCATCTTTTTGCTCTGCAGCTAACTCTCCTCCTCTATTATTCATCTACTAGTGCCAGAGTGGAGATTTAGTGGATCACGAGGGCGTGGGATGCAGCAAAAACAGCACAGGAGACCTCATAAATCTCAGTAAATCACATACTTTTTGTCTAGTTGCCATTTTGCCTTTAAATCTCGTTACTCATGACAGTCAATAGGCAAAGATCTTAATACTCGAGGTGGATTGTGTTCACATAATGATGCATACAGCAGTGGCAGCTTTAGGTTAATACTGCTGTAGCTTCTGTCCAATCCCATATTCTCATGAGACTTTGTTAGATCTTTCACTACAGCACACACATGCACAGACACGCACACACAAAATATCCAGACTGGCTCCATGCAGATCCTTGCACAAACAATGGGTTTTCTATACCACCGTGCTGGCAGCGGGTCAGCCGAGGGATGATGGCATTGGTGAGAGAGGAGCCAGGAAAAAAATGATCATTTCATGGATTGACTTTGGCGTAATTGAAGCAGTCATGAGTCACTTGCACCTACTCTGCAACACATTAGCGAACTGCGGTTCCTCTGACACAGAAAACTGGATGAAGTTGCGGCCTGACAACAATGATGCAGACCCGTACCCCCCGCCCCTCCTGCTACTCCTTTCTGTTGATTTGAGGTGAAAAGCAGATTTTTTTTTTTATTATTCACAGAGATGTTTTAGGAGAGGCAGGTGAGTCAGTTTTTGAAGTGCACAGAGCACCACAGCACAGTCTGGATGAAACGCTAGTCATTAGCATTTCTGTGGATGTGTTCAGAGGAAAAGATTCAACAAAAAACCCAGGAGATTTAGTCAGTTGCTTAAAAACCCAGAGACCAAAATAACACACGAGTTGGTTTAACAGCTTCATTTTTGGAGTTTTTACCGCTGATGTCTATATCACCATGACGACAGCAGGCTGATGTTTTACTCAGCCTTCAAACAAAGCTGTGTGTGTGTATTTCAACAAATCCATGATTATTCATGAGTTTATTGTCATCATCACACTTTCTATTAGTGATTTCAATTGAATACCAAAGTCAACATGGCACATGTGTGTGTGTGTGTTTGTGTGTGTACTCATTAATCAGGGAACGTGTCTCTGTCTGTGACAAAACAAACAGTAGAGTAAATATCCCTGTCTGATGTGTTTACTCTATGGATAGGGGAGATGTAGTGGGAGGGTGTGTCTGGGGGAGTGTGTGTGTGTGTTCAAGGTGGTGGGAGAACATAAAACATGACTAACTGTGGCCAGCGTGAGCTTTGCACTGTATTTTTTTAAGATACTATTTCACATACATATTTCAGTTAATCTTATAGTCTATAAATTAAAAAAAAAACAACGACAATAAAAAGTGAGAGTGGTGCGTATAATCCCAAGACATTTCATTTGCACTGACATTGTGTAAACAAAGAAAAGTGACTTACATTTTAAGGCTGTAACCAGTGAAGGTTTGGTAAAAATGTATCATCAGAATTATTGCCAATTATTTTTTAACTCAAACTATTACTGAATTTTATATAAGCCACAAGGATTGTATCCACATTTTTTAACCTTTTCAGATGTTTGTAACTGTCCATCTTTACACACAGATACCTGTCCATCAGAAAATTTCTGATGGACACATCTGTCCCAACTCATACCCACCTCCCTTTTTTCCCCTCTTGTTTCTCTGTTGTATAAATTCTTAAGCATGATTTCCTTTGACAACCATTCAAGCAACAAAGGTTCTTCCTGACAATAGCAGCTCCACTGTCGCCATATGCTTGCTGTAGGTCTGTACCCTGTATTTTGCCCTGTAAAGTGCCCTGAGATAACACGTTATTGATTTGGTGCTTTACAGATTAAACTTAATTTTAATTAAAATGTCTTACTTCCACTTTTTGTGAACCACTTCAACTGACAACAACTGATCAAGGTCCTCTGCAGTGTGTCTTTGAGCTTTCCTGTTTCACTATACGAGTGACAGAATTACAATAAAACCCCTTTATTCCTTTATACTTCTCAGGTTCAGCATACAGAACCTATCTTTGAATAGTTTTGCTGTGGTTTGAATGAATGGACAACTTTTGCGGTCAGTTGTGAGTTGATGGTTCTTTTCATATCTTATTTTGAATGGCAGACTTTGATGCAATGTACAAAAGAGCCAATGAAAAGTGAGAAACTGCAGATAGTAGCATCTGATCAACACCTTTTGAGACAAAACATGGTTTTGTTCTCAGTCGGTATACATAGCCTCTCAGTGCTGCAAATACAGCACAGGATAAAAAAATACAAGGTGTTTACAAAGTTCTTACACTCACTCTCATTACTTTTACTCCAACATCTTCATTACTCGAAGCAAGGCAAGTTAAAGAGAAGGTGCAAAAAGCCACAAAATGATGAGGGTGTCTGCTTTAACAGGAACTCCTTTCATGATAAGATATGATCAGACAGAGTAGCTGCAGCGACACAGTAGCTGGATGTCTGATGGCTCTAATCAAAAGTATCCATGCCCTTGTTTTACTGTCTGTTAAGGCCCCTATCTGTCTGCGCCCGTGATCCAACTTGTAGACCAAAAGGCAAGAGAAAAAAAAAAGGCCTAAATGTGCGATAAGTGACAGAAAAGAACCAAAAGAGGCCACCCATTATTTCACAGTAGGTGGGCCGCTAACAACCATCATTTGATACGCTGTGTTGATATAACTCAATTCTTTTTGCCTGCTGAAACAACTGCCCTCATTAAAGACTTAATTCTTTTCCTCCTACCTCCCTTTCACTCTTTACTGCCTCTCATATGCTCCCTTTATTTTCCTCTCATTTCAAATAATTTCCCTGATAGCGTGTGGATGAGAGCGCCAGCTCCCGAAGCACGTCGGTGCCCTCAGTGACTCTTAAGTGTCTGAAGAGGCCACGGAGCTGCGGCTGGCTGTGGCTAGGTGCCAGCTAAGCCACAGATTACTGGCGCTACTGCTAACTGTGCCCCGACAGCCAACACTCTGATCTGCTGATATGTCCTAATTGTTCTCTTTAGCTCAGCGGTGATATAGCATCTCTCCCTGGGAGCTCAGAGCCAGAGCACCAGCTGGCTTTTGAGCAGAGCTGCGCAAGACAGAGCTGAACCGATGTTGCTGAAAGTAGAGTCTGGAAATACTTCAGTTTAAAGTATCCGACATGCTACTTGTCATGTTCTAGCTTAACTCATAGACAAGACTTATCTAAAAGAATTTGGAAAGAAGCCAGAAGCTATGACTGGTGTACAACATACTGAGCATACAGATAGACAGGAAGACAGTTGATTATATTGTGGCAGAAGTTACGTTCCTGTTTTTTCCTGCCATGAAAAACTGGTGTCCTACAACAATGTGAAATTCTATACAACCTCTTTATAGCTGCCTTTTATACCGATATAGAATTTAGGTTACATTTAAAACTCAACATAGATTGATTCTACATTGCTTGTCCTGAAAGGATGAATAAATGATTCTGAATCGTCGTTTTGCAGCAATGGTTGCAAAACTTTGTTCTAGGCAGTTTTTTTGCTGTAAATAGTTCGACCAAATAAAGTTCCAGTAACTGGTTCCATGCATTTGAGTCATCAGATAAAATATTTCAATTTTAATGGAGGTTTAGATTCTTAATAAAAAAGTTACTTTTATCCACTTAAAAGGATTCAGATTGCATAAGGAGATTTGATACTGGATTCATATTTGACAAAGCACATACCTTAAATGGCCTCAGAGCGGGGTGGGGGTCTCCACTAGAGATATTGCCTATTATGGTTTATTTGCACTACAAACCTGCACCTTCCCCTCACTGAACAGAACAAACACATCTAGTGCTACACCTGAAACTGTCAAGAGAGCAACAAGTAGAGGGTAACACACAAGATTTGAAAAAGAAAATACGACTGAGCTGATGTAATATACTAATGAATAATAGCCAGCATGGCGCATGCATCACACTGACTGTCCTCTGGCTGGAAGCTTACGCCATGAGCAACAACTGACAATGGCAGTTGATCAAAGGCATAGCATGAAGCGATAATTACCACCACAGCCTGCGGAGCAGCCGTCAGGAGAAGAAGATTACATTTGCAATTGATGCTCCAAGGTTCTTTTTGAGGATTCATTTGCTTTTCAGTGACATGACAGCTTAGCAAGCAGCAAAGGAACAATAAGGTAACAAACTCCTCGATGTTAAAGAACTACAGGCTTTTTGAATAACCTTAACCAGACAAAGAAGAGACATTGGGGTGATTTTTAAAGTCTGCAGACTAATAATTATGTAAAGGCCTCACCTGTGTTTGTCCGTATTATGTGTGTGGAACTCCTACTTTTAAAGGTCCCACACTGTATAAAGTGAAATTGAGACACGTCTTTTTTGAAAATAAAGCAGAACTAGCTTCGATATTATATACTGTGAAGGTGCTCAGTCCACAAATAAAATGCACACAGTCTGTGTTCAGGAACTGAGCCTTTAAATAAGCTCACAGGATACAGTAATTTTGTGATGTCACAACAAAACAGCTACCACCCCTTAGCTATGTCTCCCCTACTAGGAACTTAGCAGGATTTGATTTCTCCAAGTGTTTTCCTGGAATCTGTTTTTTTTTTTTTTTAAACAATTAGAGAAGATTGGGTGACCAACCTGTTGCTGCTAAAGCTCCAGGGAGAAGCCCAAAAGAGGAAATGTGAAACTGATTTTAATACTAAGAACTATCACAACTTAAAAAAAAAAAAAAAAAAAAAAAAAATGGGGCCTTTAAGGAAATGAGTTGATATTTGTACTTGTAAGGCTCTCTGAGCTGTCATGTCTGAGACACTTGTATGAATCCATGAACTGGGGAAATGCAAGGCAGCCAGGAAGCTATGATTCATCAAGCTTCCTCTTTTGTTGCGCCCAGAGATAAAAATCATAACACAGGCCCTTATCTGGCTCGCACAGTGCCAAAACCACACTTGAAGGCACATGGCTGAGCATATACATACACACACACTAAAACACAGAAAGATGATAACATAACTGCAAAACATGAGATTCAGCGCAATTTTAACAACAGCAGCTGCAAAGATGAATCTGATAGCTGATTTTGATTGCTCTCACAATTTTTTGTCAAATGTGTTTTCATAACTTTTGAAAAAATTAAACCAGGCATGGTGATGCATTACTGATCTCCTGTTAGTGTCTGCTTTCAATATTACCATTGTGTACTGAAATGAAAGAGAAAGGTTGGAGAAAACACACACACACGCACACACACACACACACACACACACATTTAAAAACATGAAGGCAAGCTTTGGAAAACGAAACATTTTTGCAGATGTGAGCAACAGTTCTACAGACAAAATTGGTCAGTCTTTCCAACATCTCTCGCTGTGGCTCCCTGCCACATGCACCAACACAGGCAACTGCTGAAAGCAAACACACAAGCTGATAATTTTCCCATTTCCATGTGCTCATATTCAAATTTCAGCTGTCTGAATCCACCAACCAGTTGCCCACCACAGATAAGGAAATGTATCTCTTAAGAAAGATGATCATCACATGTATTGTTATCAAGGTATTTATCATAGTGAAGCTTTCACTGTAGGTTATATATACAATAGAGCAGGATCATGTTTTGATTCAACAACATGTAAGAGCACAGGTGGTCTTCATCTTAAACCAAAAAGGTCGGTTTGGGATCTATTCAAAATAAACATGTAAATGAGGGAGAAGAAAAACAGCCACCCGGAGGGAGGAGTGGATGCAAAATGAATCTACAAGGAGTGTCTGCTTGCTTTCTTAGTGTCTTGTCCTGACACACTAGTAATAAAGCCATCAGTCTGTGGAGATTAATTATGCCAATTACTAAGGAGAAACAACAAACTGTTCCTTCCCCCTGCTGACATCAGGAAGAGGAATTTGCCACTTGAAGACTTGTTCAGAGGCAGTGGATGATTGGCAGCTTCCATTTGTACCAAGGAAGTGCCCAAATACATCAAAAGTCGAGCACTGTGTGTCTACTGTGTGTGTGTGTGTTCCTGGACACTTGCATTGGGCTCAAGGCAGATGCTGGTGAACAACACGTGTCCGTGTTCAACCCCCTGGATTTGGGGAGGAAGGATCACTGCACATAAAAATGCTAACTGTTCTCTGACACAAAGATGGACATGTTTCGATGTGATAACAGATCATTATCAATTTGAGTCAGGCAAAAGGAGCTGGTTCACATTTTGGTTTTGGGTCATAAAAGTTATATCAGAGCCTTTTTTCTTTGGAAAGAATTGAATTTATTGACTATATTACAAGCCTTTGAGAACCCCCCCCCCCCTTTCTTTCATTTTTTCCCTCTGATTATTATTCTTTTGTTCTAGGCTGTGAGGTGCTGGTCTGTTTGTAATGAAATCCAAATGGAGAAGGGTCTGGCTCCCGGCCTTGAGCTGGAATTGCATCCACCCCCCTTTTCTCTTTTTTCCTCCTGGGAACAAGCCTGAGATAAAAGGAAACAGGAGGATGGGCAGAGACAGATTGATCGATAGATGAACACATAGAAAGAGAGATATAGAGATTTATAGACTGATAAGAGAAATTCAAACAGAGAGCAGGAGGAAAAGAAAGTGCGAGAAAGTCTCTCTGAGAAAGCTGGAGATCGTGGGGGCCAGTCAGAGGGAATAAGGAGGGAGGTGGTGGTGGTGGGGTGTTTCGGCAGTGATGGGAAACTATGTGTGTACGTGCTGCAGGAAGAGGCCTCGCAAGCCGGGGGGAACACATACGCCTCAATACAAGGAGTGTGTGTGTGGGGGGGGGGGGGTTGTATGTCCTGAAGAGTGAGTGTTCTGTTTGTGATTGTCACTGGAGGAGTGTACTTTGGATCGGTGCATCGACTCACAGCAAACAAATAACACAAAATCCAGCAGGGTGGAGCAACGCCGTATCCAAGATAAATAAACAAAATGAAAATATAGTTGCATTGACTGATGAGATCCAACCTTAACGGCCACCCAGCCCCCTCATCTGCCCCCCTCTCTTGCCCGATTGCACACAGACAGTCTGTCCAGTACACACAAAATCAATTAACTTTTGGCCCACTATCAACAAAATAAGTCACATGGACAGCTCAAACAGCTTAAATCAACAGTGTAACCTTACTCTACTGAATGCTCTGTCTGAAATGCATATTTCATGGCCAATTTCAAATGAGCTACATTCTAACACTCCACATTTTACTGTTATTCAGTCCTAAAAGTATGGTTTTCTTCCAAGAAGTAAAAAAAAAAAAAAAAAACCCAAGCACAAAGCCTCACACTTGAAAAGCTGAACACAAAAAATAAAAAAAAAGGTCTTCTTTGCCTGAAAAATGTCTTAAATGATCAATTCGCCTCCATCAGCTTATTTCAAGAATTATCGTCAGTATCTTCTAGCAAGATTATAACAGTGTATATTTTTGTTACCTGCATCTGCTGTATGAGTCTTTTCTGCCAGACAAGAATTGTTACGACTGATTTAAACTGTCTGAGCCTGCAGAGATGATTTTCAGGAAGGCGTCAGATCAAACAAGGACATGGCTCTCTGGTGAATTACCACTGTGGGTCATTCTTCAGGGAGTTGGAGGCATATTTTGGGAAAAAAAAAAAAACCGCAAAGGTAGTCAACTAAAGTGTTGTGAGCATCAGCAGGCCCTTAAGTGGAGCTGGCATCCAGGTGGATGAGAACCTATAGATGTCTCTTGATCTCTCCCTGGTTTTCTTGCTCTCACGTTTAATTTCCCCTACCCCCACCACCCATTCTCCTCTGTCCCTGTTTCCTTCAATTTCTTTCCACATCTTTCCCTCTGCCTTCTCTGCTCATCTGAGGGACTCCCCAGAGGTCTACAATAATCCCAGTTCGGAGCAGCGAGTCTTTCATGTCCTGGGAAGACACACTGGCGAGAGTGCTGCCAGCTCTCTCTCTCCTACAGATACCTGCATCAGCTTCATGGCCCTGCTGTCTCTCTCTCTTTCTTCCCTCTCTCTCCCTTACCCTGCCCGTGTTTTCACCCATGTTTATGTTTCTCTTTCATTATGGAGCCCGTCGGTTTTGCCGTGAACGTGACTAACACTACCAGGTTGTGTTTAGACAGCACAAACACAACACAAACACCAGGGAGTTGATCCATCTCCAGGTGTTGGAGTTCAACGGCAGCACTAAATGTTGTTTTGCCCTTCTGTACACTCTGGATACTTTTGAGGAGCCCCACAAGGAGGATTACTTCAGAGGACTGTATTGCTGATTCACAAAGCGAAACACTGGCTAAAAAGTTTGGACTTAACCACTTGTACAAGAGACTTTTATTTTATAAACCAAGTTGATGTAATGAAAGCTTAACAGCTCTTAGCTCCAATTACGTGTAAATCAATTGTGAACTTTACCCGCAGCCTGACCTCTACCCTTAAATAAGATTCTTACTATTAACTTACTTAGTTAAAAGTAGCCTTAACTCGGCGAAATAGGGACCTACTTCAAGACCACAACAGAATTTCTTATTTAACACATGTACAAATGAACTGTCCAGTTGGGTTATACCATTTCTCAACCAAACTCACAAATCCATGCGTCAGCAGGTGTTTAATTTTTTTTTTGGGCTGTAAAAACAAATTATGGTCTTCTTTTCAACAGTAGCACTCAAACCAGGGGTTGGCAAAGATCAAATGATGATCTTATTTGGTAAAATTGCAGTCAAAGATCTTAATCGTGATCTGCATCCTTTTTCTTCTGACTGTGAAAATGCTGAAAACACTGACTCAAATCTTTCCGCCTCTTTGACACCTTCTGATGTTTGTTGACCTTTTCAGCTTTCTTCACACGGCATGTTCACTTGGCAACACTGTTATGTATTAACGGGGTGCTATAGATAAGGGTATCCATTTGAAGGTTCAGTTGCTGATTACCAGCTAGCCCAGACTCAAAACGCCTCAGGTTTCGCGAACTCCACCGTCTTGCACTGCAGCTGCTGAAGGTGGTGAACAAGGACTGCTATCGCCAGTTGCAGTTAGTGAGGTAGCTGTTGAACAGTTCCCAGCGACTGCATTTTAAAAACCTCCCTTTTAAGCTTCTGTTAATGACACAATCTGAAAAGTAGATCATATGCCAATTAAAGATTGTCCACCATATATGATTGTCAGGTCTCCCAGCCCTAATGTAACTACCAATTAACAGAAGATGGATTCCAATACCACAGAATTTCATGGATGCCACTAGTTTTACGTTTGTATTTTACAAAAGCAGACATCACATAAACCCACTAACTCCAGTTAGTTAAACATATGTGATCATGGCGGCAATTCTCAGGACATATAAACACAGGCAAAGCTTTCACACTTTTAAAAGGCAACAAAATGAGTCATTCTACCAAAGTCTCACCACAAAACAATGATCCCTCAGTCCTATCAAAAGGTTGCCTTACTGCAAGGAACTTTTTTCCGATGATGCAATGATGCAACGCACATTTGCTGTGACATTTGTGCTGGGAAAGTCATTTTCTGGAAGGTCCGTTCCCCAGCGATAAAATCCATATTTCTTTTTGCCTGTGCTTCTCGTGGCCTGGATGCCCATGAATTACATGTTGGGATTGGCTTCACGACAGAGGCCAAATAAAGTGGGTGTTATGATTGGCATGGACAGCCATGCTTGAAAGAAACAGGTGTTGTTCATTGGCTCACACCGATGTGCCCATAGCTGCAGGGCCTTGCGATTGGTGGAGGGAAGACACCACCACTCTGGGAGGAAGCTTGCTGATGCCTGGCATGTTTGTGGGTACGGGTTGGCCGAGGCAGAGGGAGGGGAGAGGAGGGTGAACAGGGAGGGGGTGGGGGATGGGTGCCGCAGAGAACAGACCACCTGGATCATGGGCCTCAAAGGCAAGCCTGACAGAGTCAATCTGAACAACAGTGAACAGAAGACAGCCAGTCTGCTGACTTCCCCTCTCTTGCATTTTCACTGGCAGCTTTCCAACAAACACACGCTGTCCAGCAAGACTTTCAAAAGGCGCTGCAGCTCGGGTTTTTCCACCAAGCTAAGGGGGATTTTTTTTTTTTTGTTTGGCTCTGCCCAGTGAAGAGAAAGTAGATTAAAAGGTTCAAAAACCCAGAATAGTCATGTATCATTATTATTGAGTACAAGTCTAAGGGGACAACATTGTGATCAAGGGCTAAGAATTACAATGCACTCGCTCTTGAAGAAAACATGGTTGCGATCTTCGAATGAAGGCAAAACCTGAAGCACATTTCATCAGGGATCAAAGTAGGAGGAACCTTTTTATGCATTCTTAAATCAGGGTGGTGTTTTGATTGGCTAATGGACAAAATGTGGATGATGATGACTGTCCATCAAAAGTCCTTGGTGGGTTTGCATCTGTACCAAATTAAAAGGGATGTTTTTGCTTCACCCAGTGTGTAGATGAAGATGAAGATGAAGGACGTTATCATGTTGAACTTTTTGCACTGTCGACAAACAACAACTTGTGGCCCTTTGTGTCTTTTAAAGTGCATAAAGTAGCACGGCAGTGTGAAAGAGTTGTGTCGTCATGCTGTTACAGGTCCACGTGGGCTGTCACACATTAATCCCTAACTTCTGTCATCCAGCAGCCTCTGGACTCCCTTTACACTAAGGAGCAAGACTGACCTGAGTTGACCCAGACACTCGGCCACTGTCAAGTCTAAGCCAACGCTTCAGACATAGTGCAACAGGAGACAAGTCTCACTTTTTTCTTCCTTTCTCTTCTAATCTTCACCCATATCTTTCTTGATATTCCTGTCTCTCTGTGCTTTGGCAAGTAATTTGTCCTGCCCCTGTGACCCTGCATTCTCATCCATGAGTTCATTCAGCCATGACTAACAGTGGTCCTTAGGGTAAAGAGGGTGTGGGAGTCCTCTTCTTTTCCTTGCTGCCTCTCAGGGTACTGTGTGGAGAGGAGGGGGGGCGGGGGGAGGGGGGGCAAGAGAAAACATCCAAACATCAACAGAGGAGAAAGGCTCTGCCAAGTTAGCAAACTAATGGGAGAGGCCACTGACAGATAACTCACACACACAGACACAGCTCCTCATTACCACACATGTTGCAGTGTTTTATTTGGACTCAAAATCCATGCGATAGGCTGAGGCTCAGATGCCTGGCTGTCTATCTGTCTTAAGGCGAGAGAAACTCTGTCTTCTCACCACAGGAATGTCAGAACAGGACGGTGAGGAGGACAGGACTCCCGCGGTCATACGTTGCCTCTTGAGATAAATCATGAATCTTTCACAAACACACACACACCAATATCCCACCCACAGAGACATGATTAACATGCCAATTAGACCAGGAAGCAACAGGCCTCAAGGCCTTGGTTTTTTTTTTTAGCCATAAATAGAATTGAAACACACATGCAAATACACCGTGCATATACGATGCCGTGCTTGAAAGCACATTGCGCACAGGCATGAATGCATAAACATATAGATACCATGAAATTATCAACTGATTCTTTATTCCAATACCCACTTCCATCCACCCACACATAACATACAGATTTAGACTTAAAAAGACATTATTTGCCTCTGATTTGCTTCCTATAAATAAGTATCTGGGACCTATAGCCACAAAGGATGTAACGCAACATTGCTGAAACGATCAGTTGAATCAAATAAAATCAGCAACCATCCGAGTAATCAATTTTTTTTTTTTTTTTAACAAAATAGTCTTGAAAAATTACACCGTAGGAAAGTAGAACATTTCAAGCTTCTTGGTGCAGGTGATGTCTTCAAACTGCTTGTTTTGATCGAGCAAAACCCAACAATATTCTTTTACTTTTGAAAAGCTGGAACCAGTGAAGGTTTGGCATCTTTCATAATAAATGGCTTAAATAATGAATCAAAAAGTGATTGATCAACTCACAGTTTCAAATCTAGTGCAAGTGAGTTATGACAGTTGGGTTTTTTAACCATTTTTCAGACACAAAAAAATGTTAAATATTAATCAAATTTAATTTGTGTTTTTAATGTAGCCATAGTTATGTGTCCACTGTGTACACATGGACTCTGTGGTACAGTGTGACATGCAGCAGCATCATCTGAGTGGCAGAGACTCAGATGAACCAATGTGAGCCTTGAAAGCAGCGCTGCGTGGTTCGGCCTGACGCTGACTGATAGCTGGCTGTGGATCCTGAGGGGCATCGGGAGTTTAATCACCCATAACCGCAATTACAGACATACACGTCAGACTCATAAAGCACTGAAACAAGATGAGCACCTCCCTCCTCTCCTCCCCCTGGCGCACATCAGCCAAATTCTACTAACACTCAAGGAGGAGCGAGGGAGCTGAAGGCATAAGCTCAGAGAGAGAGAGAGAGAGAGAGAGAGAGAGAGAGAGAGAGAGAGAGAG
>CM076666.1:5962617-6056361 GCA_038496675.1 Rachycentron canadum
GAGAGAGAGAGAGAGAGAGAGAGAGAGAGAGAGAGAGAGAGAGAGAGACAGACTTACCTAGTGCATTACATTACAGAGAAAACTGTGGCACATTAATTAGTGCTTTTAATACACTTATGAGCCATATAACAAGTTGTTATGCACTCACTGTGTAATAGCATTGCCTTGTTGTCAAAGAGAAGAGGTGTGTCCTGTTTCTACTGAAGATATTTGAAGATCTTTAAGAGCCTTGAAATACAAGATTCAAAGGACTGAACTGCTGCATCAGTGATTGCACAAAAAACATTAACATATCAAATGTGCAAAGCTACATACACACACTTGTGTGCATGTGGATGTGCATACAAGCACACACTCTTAATGACTCACATAAAAGCTCATAGTACACCGTAAGACAGGCCTTAGGATGGATTAAGATGCAAGCCTTTATCAGTGGGTTCCCACAATCCCCAGTAGAGTATCTCAGCTTTCTCTTTTTTTTTTTTCCCTTTCCACTTCCCCCATACCACAGGGAGAGTGCCGGGAGAAAAAAAAAAAAAAAAAAAAAGAGGAAGATGGAGGACGGTGGAAAAGGAAAAATGCTTAAACAAGTATGCTAATGGACAGGCAATGGGCAGGAGGTCAGCTTTTTTCAAAACCCTGCTACTTGAAAGTGAAGTAGCCAACAAGATTCAAAGTCTTCCTTGTAGTTATAATAAGTCAAATACAAAAGTGCATAATGAAGGGGAAGATTAGCTCTAGCAGGTGAATGGAACAGGCTGCCAGCAGTCACCAGGTCAAATGTAAGGATGAGAATCAGGAACCAGTTGAGAACCAAACTGTCTGAACCATCGAGAGTCGTACGGTACAAACTCATCCTTTTTAATCAATGTCGGTTTGTTTTTCTGACAGTTGTGCATTGTAACACAACAATGTCAAACCTATGCTTCCATGCTGCTGAGAACTGAGAACAAAAGGGAGTCTTGGTGGAGAGGAAGAAACCTGTCTAAAGCATGGCTTCATTTCATGAAGAAAGACAACAACAGTCCGAGTTGGGAAGCAATGTGCTGAAACAACTTTCTTTGAATAATGTGCTTAGATTCCAGGAAGGCCCTGTATTTGATACCTTAACACCACACAGACAAAGTTTTTCTTTCACAATGAAATCCTAAATCAGCGATTGACATACATAGGCTCTACTTCAGCTGGCTAGGCAGGCTCCACTTTGGCAAATCTCACATTATTGCCCTACTTACTCTTAAGAAACCAACACATTTTTTGGTCACACGCCTGTCATTACCTACAGTAACTCAGTGAAGACTAGAGGCTTCACTACTTCTTTTCAGCACAGAAATCTGATCAGATATTGTTAAAGGAATGCATCTGACCAATAAGCATTATCAGTAATGAGATAATAAAAAGATAATAAAAACTTATCAATTCCCATGCATAGTCTATCATCTTCAGATGGTTGATGGGCACGACAGCGTCACAAAATTAAGCAGATTAGCAGTTAAAGCAGCACATCAGCTGAGTACTCACAAATGTTTGGCAGCTCTCACGGTCTAATACACAACCACGCATGTGAGTAAGTGGAGAGAAAATTGACTCAAAGCAAAAAATATATTTCCAAATTTCAACTAATTCTTTTCTTCAATCACTTGTTTAGACTACAAACAAATCTAAGAGCCCAAGTCCAGAGCTCAATAAAACAGGAAAGCAACAAATGAGCTTTTAACATACAGATGATCAAATTATATGCACAAAGCATAACACTGCAGAAAGCATGATCCAGAACATGCATGTCCAGTGTCCCACCAACAGAGGGCCAATTTACACCTCAACTCTCTGATGCCTAAGTGCAGACAAGCCTGAGAGACAAACTTTGAACTCCAGAGTTGACCGGGGGAAGTGTCGGGTCACAAGATCACCAAAGCAGTTAATGGATGAAACAGTGGCTGCACACTGCTGCCTCTCCCTCCCACACACAGCCCCCCTCAATAAATAACCCCCCTCCCATCAGGAGCGATGAAACTATATGGACAAGAACATTGGAGGAAAACATCCCTTTTCCCCTCATCGCCCCCCCCCCCCCCCCAGACCTGAGTGTTTTTCTCTGCGAGCAACAGTGAAACCTTCCCACATGATCGGCCACGATTGACTCATCAGCTGCACAATGATGCGAGATAAAGAGGGTGAACTGCCCTGTGTGTGAAAGGTCAGCTGTCTTTTTGGGCGCAGGCAAGCATGCACTGTGTAAACAAGACAGGAAGGGGGATCAATCACATAGAGCATATTTATTGGCTTAGTTGGCCGAGGAGTAAATCTGCTTTAACTTGATTCGGAACTAATCGCGTGGAGAAAAAGAGTGAGATAGACAGAGGAAGGAGAAGAAAACAAAGATGGGAGAAAAGTGAGAGTGAGATGGGAGAAGAGGGGGCCAGTCGAGACATAAAGTCTCTTTCAATCCACCCGTTTTTATAAAGCCTAAATATTAAAAACAAAATGTCATCTTCGGTAGGCAGCAGTCATCAGAAGAACCAGTGCTATATTCATGTCACGTCCCCTTGAATATATTTACAAAAAGATACAGATAGTTGATGGAAACACACTGGTTCACATTTTATTTTGCTGAAATTTCAGAAATGTGCTTCCAGCTGAGGCAACATCTTCATGGAAATATAACTAGAGACCAACAGCGAGGCAAGCAGTCTGGTTGATCCTCTGACGCATCATTAGCGGCAGTCCGGCCTCTTAGTTACACCGAGAAATTGCTCTACAATTCACAGTTTAATGAGGGAAACTGGGAAGGGAATATCAAACACTCCATAGAAATGGCACTTGGAGATATGAAAACACTGTGACACGCTCCACAAAAGAAGATAAATAAAACACTGGCTTTGAGCATTTTGTGTAAATTTGTTCCTTGTCATGTATGAGTTGAGGTTGGTAAATTCGTGCTGACTGAATGTGATTCTAATTTCCACTCGTTTATGAAGCACGCCTTCCCTTCAGCTTCCCAGCAGCACACAAACAGGAAGGCAGGGCCCTTTTGTCTTCCTGGTTTGTTGCGCTCAGGGACCTGTAATATAGAACATGGAAGTAAACATGCACAGGAACTACAAACTTGCACTGTCCTATCCTGTACACAGGTACGGATTTAATTCAGGATTACATAACAAACCTATGTCCATCAAGTGTGAATGATGGAAGTGGCAGCAGATGTGAAACTGAACTACATTGGACAATTCATTCTCAAAAACCGAGGTGCAACTGAAATGCAACAAAATTAAAAAGAGTCTTAACTGTAAGTTCATGTAAATCATGAAATAAAACAATGAAACACTTTTAGTATGACATACACAACAACCCTTGGATAACAAATTGGCATTCATATTAATCAGTGAGACTCGACAGAAGTCACCCACACGTTTCTCCTCCTCTGACAGAGCTGAAAGGAAGGAAGCTGTTTGCATCATTCAGAATCTAAGTGCAGTTTGATGTGCAGTATAACGCAGCAGATAAAACACCCTGAAGGATTTATTAGTGTCAGCATATGCCTCTGGTGAAGAGAAAATACGATAGATGTTGTTTACAGTCACTTTCATGTAGACCCTTTTCTTCCTCCTGAAGCCACTGTTCCACATTTATTGCGCCTTTGAAGAATATCCTGACAAAGATCCTAAATAAAGGAAAGACTCCTCTTCTGATGCACCAGCAGCAGCCCCAAGAACCGATCTGTGTGTGCAAATTTCTAACAGCTCTCCTGCCCATGTTAAAACTCGGTTTTCCCTGTTTATTCAGTGATCTCTTCTGTTGCTCTGCCTCCCAGTGTGCTCCT
Organism: Rachycentron canadum; assembly: GCA_038496675.1. Taxonomy (NCBI): domain Eukaryota; kingdom Metazoa; phylum Chordata; class Actinopteri; order Carangiformes; family Rachycentridae; genus Rachycentron; species Rachycentron canadum. Next base: position 5,966,438 of record CM076666.1, read on the forward strand.
GTGATTGTGAATTTTCCCTGGAATCTCTCAATATTTGAGATGGCATGGTCTGCGAAAACTCTCCAGCTGTTGCTAATGTCATCCAGACCAGAAATCCGCTGGACATTCTTGTTGTACACGTTGTGTTGTACTGAAGTGTTTCACGGGCCAGCTCTCAGGTCAGTTTGATCACCTTGTACAAGAGCTGTAAGGACTGTCATGTAGACATCATGTGGTTTTGCTTGTCGTGATAAGTTACCACTGATGTGTCACAGCATCCGTCAAACTCCGTTTTTGGATATTTAATGGGAGTACATTTCAGATCTGACAGCCATGTTATTTTTCTGAGTAATGTCTAATACTGTTCTGATGTAATTGACTTTCTTTCTTGAGGGGACTGGCAGACCTCAGTTGAGCAGAGAGAGAGGACACAAATCTAGACAGTCCGTCACGAGGCATTACAAGTAGAATAACACTTAAACAGCATATCACAGGTTGATTGACATGGGAGAGATTAAACTGGGAACTGGTCACTGGGGCCTAGTGTCCAGCTCATCAACCTGTCAAACATTTTTGACATCACTCCGTAGATTAACACCATAAATCAATCTACCTGGGTTAAAGCCCAAAAGGGCTTTTAGATTTGAAGTTGATACTAACATAACTGAAAGTGTTTCAGTCACATAAATGTGGATTTAAACCAGTCCCTGTGCTAAACATTAGGGATGATCCCGTCACTCTCCCAGTCTCCCTGCAGTGCCGATCAAACCATGAAGATCAAAGATATCTCAACCAATCAGAAAGAGGGGTGGTGAGGCTATAAGACAGGATATTTCAGGTTCTGCTGCTTTAATTTCGATTTTTTTTTAATCAAATTTTTTTTTTTTCATCTCTGATGTTTCTCCAACTCTATGGAGGCACGATACTAAACTGCTGGCGTGTTCCTTTAAAGACATGTAAGCACTGTGTTGATCTATGGATCTCTGTGCGTGAATTCCCTTACATTTATCTGGTTTCACAATCAAAACTGTACACTTTCCATGGCATTTTCTAAAGATAAACTTACAGACATTAAATTCATATGCAATCATATATAAGGCACGGTATATATTACTCTAAATGCTATATAATGTTAAAATTAGCATTTGTCCATATCACCTTCATGTGTAAGATTTTATGAAAATCTAGATCTCAGTTTTGAATTCTGCTGACATACAAACACCATGATGTGGTTACACATTAGGTAACAGTGTGAGAGATAAAATATTGCTCAGACACTTTCCCAGCCATTAAAACAGGCCAAAGTCAACTTCTCATCTCAGTTCTTCAGATAGTATCAGCATCTTAGGTCATAACTCATGCAGTAAGATAACTAAAAGCTATAAAGCTGGTCTGTAAATACTGTTTTTAGCTTGCTGCCTAGGGTGCTTTTCAGGTTGCAATCATTATGTAACCTACAGTGCTGCTTTGCTTGGGCATTAATTTTTGCACTGCTGCATACTAAATGTGTTGGGTTCACAAATAATGATTGTGGGGACAAGTAGAGAGAAGTAAAAATCAACAAATGCTTAATTATCACATAAAACCAAGGTGCCATCAATGATAATAGCCTTGTTTGTTTTTCCATAAGCTCTAAATGCTCTTTTTAAGCTCTGTGACCTTTGGTTGACAGATGGAGGACAGGAAAACGCAGCCATCTCTTGTTGTACTAAGCATAATGATGTCACTCCCCTATATGTGAGCTTCAATTCCTGTGTTCATCACGTCTCTGTCAGTGCTCTGCTCATGTGCATCTGTGTGCACATCGACAACAGATATGGTCGTGTATGAAGCATCTCTGTGTCTCTCTCTGTTTATACATGTGTATTTAACACTTGATGCCGTCTGTATGTTTGTCTCGTTTCATTTCGAGCGCCATGCCGCTGAGCGAAGTCTGAATAATGGAATTGGCGGACGCGCTGGTGTTGGGTGAGACGTTGCCACCACAAAACTAGCCCGGCTGTTGTGTAATCAACAGGCTCATGCACACGTGCCCCGCCTGTGTATCACAATACATGGAACAGATGGCAGGGAGGCTGTTAAATAAACAGAAATACATGCTCATTATCAGCTTGGGTTACAGGCAGCTGCCGCCACTAATTTTGCCTTTGACATAGATGTTCTATAAAATCAAAGCCTGATAAACTCTTTATATAGGAGGGTTAAAAAAAAAAAAAAAATCACAGCACGGAAACCAATTTTCAAGGGGAGCTAAAGAATGTTGTGATTCAGCTCTTCCTCGCCTCGTGGCACATGCTAAATCTACAACGCTGTCAAGCACAGCTGGCAGAGAGATGAAGAGCACACAGTCTGTAAGTACAGTAAATATGTGTACACAAATATGCACATTTGAGCAGAAAGACAGAACCGCCTACACACACACACACACGGACATAACTATACACAGATTGCACCTACAAAAAGCAAATGCAAAGGCATTAAGGCCCGTGGCAGCTTTTCTTTCCGGCATTAAGCTCTTGTCCTGATACTGTTGTCTCCCCGGGAGAGAGGATCCTTACTTGACGAGCATTAACAGATAGGGACTAAATGTTCCAGGTCCTCTAGACAGTTTCATAATATTTAGTGCAAAACTGTCACGTAAATGATTAACTCCTTCCTGAGCGAGCCTCCTGCAGCCTTGGGGGGGGGCAAGTGAGGCAGGTGAGCGTGTCAGCGAGGACAACACAACCATGACCATATACTGAATAAAATGTCAGAAAATAGTGGAAAATTTCTGTCAGTGTTTTGCAGAGCTGAAGCTGATGTCTTCCAATAGCTTGGTACTTGTTCTGCTCTTTTAGGCATTTCATATATATATAAATAAGTAGGTGTTTTTTTTATTTTTTTTATTTTGTATTTCACATCACACTGTCCTTTGACTCACCTTAAAAGTTTGTGAACCACGAAATCTTATCAGTATGATTCATAAAGGTCTGGCTAACTGAACCTCACAGCCAAAACCATGTGATAAATAACCAGTGATATGTCAATGCTGAGCCACTGAGTTCTGACTTTGCCTCCCATGACACTCCCTCCACTCCTCTGCAACAATCTCACCCCAGTCTCCATCATATTCTCTGGATATTACTCTCCCTTTCCCCATCCTCATTTCAAAGTCATGCCACTGCTGCCGCACAACCACGTTAGTCAATTAGCTCAATGTCAGTGACTGTAATGGACTTGTGGACATGATGCCCCTGTGGCGTTTGGTGCGCTCTTTCACACAGCCTCTACTTCATCACACAGTCCCATTGACTGAGCCGCCTGTGTGGCCACACACTAAAGGTCAGCTTTCTGCAACAGCTCCCCTGCCAACGCCCCAGGTGTCCCTGCGCCCAGAGCATATGGCGGGTCGGCAAGAGCACAACTGGATTAAAGGATATTAACCAATGTTTTCATAGATTTTTCTATTAGTGATCATCATCAACATTGTACCATGTCACAAATCACGTGTTGGGCACCCCTGGTGCAAGGCAAACTGTCCACAAACATTTGTTAACAGTGAACACAGCACCTCCAAATAAATTGGTCTAGATAATCTGTCTTTACTGTTGCCTTGTCTACAACCTGTTAACATCTCGCTGGTTTTTCTCACCATATGATCTCAGCTTTGGTGAGTATGATGTTATCATACCTGCTAGAAATAAATAATTACTCAAGTTGTCATGAAGTGGCTTTAATGATCCATCCAGTATTGCTTTGCTCCTGCCCAAGACAACCACTATGGTCTTGACTTTTTTTAGACTTTGAGACCTGCTTTTCAATTGCTCTCATTTGTTTGGTAAAACAAGGGCTAAAGCTTTAGTGTCACTACAGCAGCCACATCTGCTCCTCAAGGGCTGCCAGCTGCTCAGACCAACACCTAGTCCCAACAAGATATTTCCATTAGCTGCTGCATTACCATCACCCCCTGCCCACTCTTTCTCCATGCACCTCAAGAAGCAAGAAAAAGCACATGGGAGTTGCAAAAGCTTCTCCCCCACTTCCACCTCTCACATCCCAGCATGTACTGGCCTGCATTAGCGCACTCGGGGGGGCTTGTTGCTGTGCAGCAGAGACATGTGACATTGGGAGGTCAGGGTTCTGCCGCCCTGCCTCTCCCCCACCATACCCACACACACTTCTTTTGCAGACCTCGCTGACCTCCACCCTACACCCATGGGTCCCTGGTTTAGCCTTTGCAGAAGCACAAGGGCGGAGCCTGGGAGAGCCGGGGCGGCAGGTGCTACGTTTCTGACCTTCCACTTCATGAGATCGGCTTCGGTGACATTCGGATCAAGAGCTTGTTGCCTCCCCCTTCCCCCATCGCCCAGGCAGGCTATAATGCCAAGCGTGTCGAATCACTTTAGCGTCAAAATACCAACAGCCCTCCCCCTCCTCTCCTCTTCCAACTCCTCACCCCTCTCTCTCCCCAACATCCCTGACTGTCTGGCTCTCTCTCTACCCCCTGCTTCTCCTCCTGCGGGTGCACAGGGGGGACGCACAGAGTCTGATGATCTGTAGCTGCCGTTGCCCTTCAAATTCCCATTGACGAGGACAGAGGCAACTGACTGCAGTGAGAGGGGAAGAGCCAGAACTGCCCCTGACAGCAACAAGCTCCCAGTCCATTGTTAAAGGACACCTGAGCTCCCTCGCCACCTACTTAACACACAGGCCAGTGAACAAACAAAAAGCTGCCAGAGATGGACATGTAGAAATCTGACACAACATTATACAAGATCTCATTACAGATAAGAGGGAGATAACGTGTAAAAAAAACTGAAGAAAGTCCACAAAATCAATCACTGTGACCCAGTGTTCAAACTGCAAAGTGACACGACAAGTTTTCGAAGGCCAAGAAAAATGTTCCTGCATTCTTGTGTTGTTGTTCTTCATGGTTACCAAAGCAGCTTCGGCTGTTGCAAGCAAAGCATAACATCCAGGAAACGCATGGTTCCGAGAGAAAATAAGATTTAATAAATAAATCACAGAAATTGGCCTCTTCCTTTGGTGCTGCCTTGTCCAAATATCTGGCCCTGCTGCTGTTAGCTGATCCAGATGTTCAATGCAAACCTTTTGGATTCTCTGTAATCTTGAATGAAAAGAAGGGCAAACAAAAGAGGCAGCCTTTTTGGTGGTCTCAAAAAACATATCTTATTTTGCACTTTTGTTCTCAATCACATTCATCTATCACAACACATATGGATGTTTTTTTTTTTTTCTCCTCCATTGTATTTTTATAATCTCTCCCCGCCTGTGGTGTGTTTTTCAACACACAAAGAACACATTTCCCAATGCTTGTTTGCACAGTGTGTCATGAGCCAGCCTAACTGTTCTTTTGCAAATGTGACACACATGCAATTCTTTCATATTCCAATCTTTCAATGTTTATCTGTGGTTAGAGGAGGCGAGTGTCCCTCAACACTTCATTCAGCTTGGCTAATATAAACACAGCGTTCAGGATCAGGCTGGGAGAACTGATGCGACACTACAGCCTCTGATTCAGATGTTTCTATCAGCTGGCCGCTGCAAGAGACAGAACCAGATATCTGGGTTAAGATGTACATATTCATTCATATTCATGCCATTCGTTAATTTGCTCATATATTTCAACGGAACCCAACACGCTACGCAGTCATTAACATACTGTTCTATGTTAGGCAACGTGGGGCCTGAAGAATGAGAACTTGCTTATTCATGTTTAATTAATGTTAATAAAATATGCAGTACCCCCCCCCCAACCACCACCCTTATTTCCAGATGCAAAGACTGTACTGTAAACCTCACTCATGGGGTCAGGTCAACTCTGAGGAGAGCTACAATCTGTGGCAAAATTAAATTTCACCTCATCTGTCTAAAACTGCCTGGAAGAGAATGTATTATCCATCAGATAAACATAAATAAAGATTGTGACAGAAAGTGCAATTAAAATAAACTTGTTTTCTCTTTGAAATAATACAATGAGTCCTTTTAAAAGGGAAAGGGAACAATGGGTAATTTTGTATTCTGCTCAAAAAATCTATTAGCCATCAAATTATGCTGTACTCCTGATAATTCAAATTTAACTGTTGTTTCTTTTGTGGCACCATGATCCAAATTTAAATTCACAATGATAGCCTTTGAGAATTTGAGCTTAGTTAAAAATTCAAGTTCAACTCTCAGCCCACAAACTCTACCACCCTTAATTACACTGTGGAGATGACAATGACTGCATGATAGTGGGGATACGACCACTTCCTGCCTGTCCCTTGTGACCCGCGCTGCCTGCTCACCTCGCTCTCCACTGTAACAATGAGATAGTATTTCACTCTGATGCCGCTGCTGAGAGATTACAGGCTCAGAGAGTTATCAAAGGCTTAGTCGCTGTGATTTCTAGTGACCCGCCGTGGCTGGCTCCCGTCACCCTATGCGGCGCAGAGACTTCCACCTCTGCAGATGCATCCTGGCTGCTGCCGTGGTGGCAGCTGGCTACCAGGAGCCATGTCACTTTGGGGAATCCCACTGACAGAAATGATGGAAAGGCATTATGGGTATTCAGTAAATCCCCTAGCAGAGTGATTAGTAGAGAATAATATTAAGGGCATAATTGCTAAATTATTGTGATATAGTAAAAACTCATTGTTAGACAAATCAAGTTATACATATGACCATTGAAGTTGTTCCAAACTATGTTCCAGTGTTATTGTGTTGGTTCACTCGCTCCGCTTTCAGGAACCTCGTCACCAGCCGCAGCTGTTTTCAGAAAAATAAATAAACCAACTACTACCTTCCCACCACTGAACGGTAAACAGTCAGCGTTAGCGGCTTGCTGAAGTATATAGCAGAGCATCTAGCATCTCACGAGCCAAATTTTTCCTTCAGATTAAAAAAAAAAAAAAAAAAAGAGTGAGAATTGGACTTTGAGATCTGGGCAGAAACACGACTCTATTTAAATGCTAAGGATGGTCTGTGTCTGCTGGATGTGTAAATTAGTCTGCTAACACATTTGTCATAGTAACTTTACAATGTGTCAGTGTTGGGTGCTGTGTTTATAGCTTTTTGCACTGCCCACAAGTGGCCAAAGAATCTATTACTGCTGGTTTAACTTCGACCTTATAAAACCTGTGCACTGGTTTTGCAATAAATTAGCTAAAAATAAAATCAAATATATTTCAACAAAATATAAACTGAAAACTGAGTAAGTCTCATTTTTTAATTTGATAAGAGCCATATTTTTCTATTTCTTTTTTTAAAATCTATGTCGAAACACTGCAGCAAAGCTGGACTGAAGTAAATGGAAAATTGTTCAACAATGAGCCTCTGTTTTCCGTGATTTAACAGAATAAAAACAGATATTTATCTAGTATGTTTGGTCCCTTGTTTATTTATGGGACCAGAGATTAATTTCCTTCTGATAAAATAATTTCATAAGGCTGTAAAGTTTTCATGCTTCCTGGCCTTCTCCAGATGTCAGGGAATTGTCAAAAAAATCATCAAGAGCAGCATGAGAGGGGGGTATAGCTCTTGTGAAGCACAGCCAATGCGACAGTATTTGATAAGTTTAGTAAGAATTCAAAGCCAATTAATTGAGTATTTTGGCAGTTCTTATCCCAGTTTTGACAAAGCCCAGTCCTCTGGCTTTAAGTAAACCACATTACATTAACCAGTTTCTGCATGAGATGAGTTGTGATAGTTAGAGTTTGTGTATTTAACACAAAGTGTAATGTGTGTGTACTGATGAATGGGGGCCAGGGTCCATAATCTGCAACTTGGCATGCTATGGCCCCTCTGGTTTCTGACCTAGCAGGAAGCAGCCAGGGACAGCACTGACTCTGGCCAGCCAATTAGAGCACGGGGAGCGTGGGGAGTATGGAGCACGCCGAGGCTAACGAGCTCCCTCTCTGTGACCCTCCTCACCTCTGCAGGACCCCGCGATGGGAAATATGAGGAGCCGGGAGCCACTTTAACTCGCCAAAACCTCCCCAACCCCTCTGCTTAGCCTCTTTTGCCCCCCACACCCCAACCTCTAGTCTCAGACCCTGCTGTGTGACCACAAGGTCTACAAACACATGCTGCTTCTCTCCAGAGCCCCACCACATGGCTTTTTTACTGCCATGCTGATGCAAAAAAGCACTTCATAGAAAAACAATGAGCACATACACACACATTCCTTGCACAGAGCTGGAGCTCTGTCACTTGGATTTCCCTGTAGTTTATTCTGGCCTGGTTGTAGGTGGAGGGGCAATGGAGCATCTTTCCAAGTCCTCTGAATAGCAAATGGGCTCCAAATTAATTGGCAGGATTTGTGAAGCAGTGAGATAATTCTGAGGCACTGTAATGAAGTGGGACTGCCGTGAACACTAATGTGGCTTGGCTTTCAGCATAATTGCTACTCATTTAAACAAAGCACCACTAATAAAGAGCGATGAAACCAAACCAAACAATACACCTGGTGTGTAAATCTGAGCAGGTAGAGACAAACTGTAGATGGGACAGACAAATCACATCGGTGTGTTTCCGGCACACCACTCAGCCACATCCAGAGCTAATGAAATAAAAAAGAGGGGGAGCCAATAATAATCATCTATGTCCAACACCCCCCACCCCCTTTTCTCTCCAGGCAGAATTGGTCCTGTCATTTAGACCCTCCAAACACGGACCATATGTGAGTTCAGCTCTGGCAATCAGACTGCATTGTGGAGCAGGCGGCTGAGTTCATCAGGAAAAAATTAGCCCGCCGCTCTGCAGGCCTCGCTCCCATTGGCCAGTCACGCGGCCCGCTCCGTTTGAGGGCACCCCAGACATTCCTGTGGATAATCTTTTCCATTCCTCTGCTCAGCTCGGTGAGGACAGACCAAATCACAGCACAAGGCCTGCATTGTGAGGGCCTTTTCAAAAAGCCCTGTTTTCAATGCCGTCTCTCTTTTACGCTTTCCCTCTCTCTCACCTCATACACCACAATTCCAAAAAAAGAAAAAAAAAAAAAAAAAAAAAAAAAACCCTTTCCCATCATGACTCCTTTTTCTAATAAAAAACACTAAATGATTGCTTTTTTGAAATAATCCTGCGGAAAAACAAGGTCCTGAACACTACGTTTCTCACGGTCCCTTTCCAGTAAGAGTTTGTTTTTGAAAAGCCCAAACAATGTAAAACCACTGAAACCGGAGCCTGGCCACATCAGTGTGCTGCCTGGAGTTCAGCAGATTGCTGCTGAATACAGCTCCCCGGGCGAGGCTCACAAGCTTTCCCAGAAACCTCCTGCTTGGTCACCACTACACGCCTCACGCCTCCCACAGCAGCTTGTCATTGTGGCCGTAGTCGGGCGGCCGGAACGTCGAGATTGGAGGCCAATCACACAATCTGGGGACACTGGTGGATTTATAGTAACACGTTCCATAATTAGACCCATGATTATTACAGGGTCTATAAACTTTAGACTCCAGGCTGTCCACCCTCTGCTGCTAACAGTTTCTCTAGTACACTCTGCTTTCAGCTACTCAGGAAGCACCATTGAATTTGTTTAACAGCTCCTGTAGTGAAAAAGCAACAAGATAGTAAAATCTAACTTTTCAACACTTTCACTCCTCCTCTCCTCTCCATTTGCCCCTGAGTCTGAGATAGACAAAATAATCCAGTGCGACTCATTCAGCCACAACATAAAGAAGGAAAACCTTTGTTTTCATTCTTTGTCTTCCATCTTTTTACTTCAGAAAGACTACACTTCTTAACCAGATGCTCTTAATTGTTCAGGAAACATGTACACCCTTACTGCAGGCTGTAACAGTAAAAAAAAAAATAAAAAATGTAGCAATCAATCAAGATAGCTCTGTAAAATACACAGCGATGGGGGTGAGGTTGGTGGAAAAACTGTGCACCTCACTGATCATGCTCCAACTTGTCCATGAAAAAGTATTTGCCTGAGAAGACAGAGAGAGTGGTGGGTTTTCACCTTGTCTCTGCTAAGACAAAAACAATCTTTGATCCTTATATTCCTCCATATTTATATTGTCCATTTCCTTTTACGGGGACTAAAAATACAGGAAGAAAAAAATATTTTTACAACAAGTGTTAGAAAAATATATATCTGCTGAGGCAGATGGGAATTATGTCTCTGCTGCTGGTTCAGGCTCAGTGTCCTGCTATGAACTTCACATTACTTTGCAGTTACAAGATGGCCAAAAAAATACCAAACAATCATAAAACTACATATTCATACACTGTATGAGCATGCAGTACCAGACCAGTTATGTACAAGTAACAGTAACTACCAGTATCAGCAACTGTGCCTTCAGGACAAAACTATGACTAAAATAAAAAACACAACAAGCCAGGAAATGTGTGCAGTAGTCAATTTGATCAATCATATTGATAAGATTATATAACTGTCAGATGTCGTGGAATGGTTTAAAATATGGAAACACCTTAAAGTACTAGAGATTGATCATGATTTTGTAATTTTGGCTGTTATCTAAAACTTGGTGATGATACACAGTTTTTTTTTTTTTTTCATTGAAACATGAAAAAAAGTTTTTTTCCACTATTTGTCCTTGTTGGAAAAAGAGATGGAAAGGCTAGGAAGACCAATCTTAGAGAGCACTTAATAGCATTTACTTATACATTTTCTATCCACTGAACCACTTCATTGAGCAAATTCCACTAATGCAGCTAAAAGCTCTTCAAGTAGGGTAGAAATAAATTAAATCAAGCAACCCAGGAAAGAGTCTGGATGATTTGTACTCTGAGAAAACCAGACAAAGAGGAGAAGCTAATTTTGTCCAAAAATAACTACCTGAAAATTGACTTGGGTAGACATTCTGTATCTATGTTAGACATATCTCATGAGTAGGATAAGCACACACACAGTATTCTTGCTTGTACTGAGAAGTTTTAGCTAAAAATCTAAGGTTTGTAACTTTAAATTCAATTGGCTGCTCTGGTAGAACTGTGTATATGTTTCTGTGACTTGGTCTCTCCATAAGAGTCATGCTCTCCTCACATGACAGGCACCTCAGCTGCTCATGGCACTGACACTGTAGAAAGAGCGAGCCTTGGGGATAGAGTGATAAATGTGTCAGCATTAACCACATGTTCTGTACAGGTCGGTCCCCCTTCTCATTAGCCGTTGCGGTTGGGATGGGGTGTGTGTGTGAGTGTGTGTGTGTGTGTGTGGGGTTGGGGCGGCAAAGGTATTTGGAGGAAGGGGACTGATCTCAGAGCACCTCTGTTAACTTGTCAATCACTGGGGCGCCACATGCAAATACACCATTAATCATGAAAACCAGACTGAACGCTGCCTCCAAAGAGACACACCTCTGACCGGAGGCGATGGTGTGTGTGTGTGTGTGTGTGTGTGTGTGTGTGTGTGTGTGTGTGTGTGTGTGTGTAAGTGAACATTGTGCAGCACAAACAAGCCATACTTTACGCTCTATGATGAAACCAACCCAAATGAAAGATCATAGAAACTTAGATAAAAAACAAAAATCTCTAAATGTTTAAAAATGATTTTTCTTTCAAGATAATATTATTTGTTTTGTTAAACACAGGTCACGCAAACTTTAAGGGAAGACAATAATTATCTCTAATAATCTGCAAGACTATATAACTACATACTGAAAAATATCATTTGATCTGCCTTTGATGTCTTGAAACCAGATTAAATTAAACGAGATACTGTTTTGGAAGAGCAGAGTCTTATTAGGTGCATCAGGTCATGGGGTGCACTTTCAAAAATAACAGGCTCCTCATGACTAACTTTTCTGATAAAAATGCTGTTTCTAACCTGCAACTGGTGAGACATTCTCCGATGCATCCACACACTGTTTTGATAGGAATGCACTGTAACACCAAATGCATTTCTTACCTGATGCCTCACTGACGATAAATGCCTTGTTTTACATTTTACACAAGGAGAAACCTAAGGAGTGTTACCTGAGGATAGGCGACGCTGATGGAGAGGACACACGCCACTGAAACAGGAACAAGCATCGCCTGAGCGACCTCGCTGCATGGGAGGAGCCAACGAGCACTGGGGCTTCAGGAACCCTGCGATGAACAAGATGAAGAGAAATAAGATATGGAAAAAAAAGATAAATAATAAATAAAACAAAGAAACAAACGTGTCCTAGACAGTAGATGATAAACAGGACTCCTCTGAGCATATAACACCAATTTGACAAAGGCTGACAGCAGCTGAAAAAGGTAAATGCTAAAATAAAGGCATTGCCTTTAGAGTCTCTTTATGTGCTGTTCATGAGGGGAACAAGTCAAAATATATATTTATATATTCCCAACAGCTTTGTGCCACCATCAGACCTAGCCAACCTCTCACATTTAAAGCTCATCATCCATGTGGACCTCTCCACTAACCTACACACTGGTGGCACCACACAACCTCACTGCTCATGTCAGCTGTGTGGCCACACCAGGGCTCCAGACAGCGGACAGAACTTGCAGAACGCTGGATGAGGTTGGCCTGGGGGAAGAAAAGAAGCGGTCGGGCACGGGACCGAGGTTAGCAGCTCTTGTGAGTGCAAAATGCCAGATTAGGCCCTGGTGCCTCGAGGGGATGGATGAAGCCGTCTTACTGTCTGTCTCTGGGGTCACAGAGGTCATTTTCAATAGGGAAGTCATTATTCGGCACAATGAAGCAACTGAGTAGGCTGTACCCCCTCTGGACCAGCACTCACCAGTCACTGACATCATCCAGCAGTGAAGAAGAGCAACAAATAAACCCAGATTGACAGAAATAGCTGTGATTTTGGGAGATATTTCTCCTATTTTAGCACCTTGATGTTCAAAATTCATCCTGAGTGTAAAAAAATAAGTAGAAACATCAGGAAGCTGGAATCGAATGAACCATTTATAAATCAATACATTGCAAAAATGTGGCAAACTCTCTAAGCACTAACCCTGACTATATTTTAAGTGGCAGAGTGGCATTTGATTTTATGATTGACGCCGTAGCCTCCAGCCAAAGTGGAAACTGTGTGCACTGTGTGCGCATTTTTCAGTCAGCAGAGGATTCACTCTGTCTTGATCGACCGAGTAGCTCATGCGGATCTCATTGGCATCGGCAGGTCTTTGCAAATCCAAACTTTATTCATTCCTCCCAAGGACCTTTAGATTTCCAGCAAATATCAAGAGCAGCAGGCAGTGGAGCCCCCCGTCACTGCGCTCTGAGCTCAATAAAGCGCCTTTATTTCCAGCATGAAAAACATGTCAATCCAGATGAGCTCAGAGAATGACATTTAAAACAGGCAAAGGGATACTGAATTAGTTCCCCGTGATAAGCCGTCTAGGATGCTGATACTTTCTGCTTGTGAGGGTGTGCAAGTGTGAGTGTTGTGCAGCAGGATGCGTGGGGGGGGGGGGCGTTCTTCAAAGCTTTGATTAGTATTATGGATGAAGCAGGGACTGACAAGGCAAAACAAGTCATGAATTAAATAAAATAGTCTGATCAAACTAGAACTAAGCACGGATCTCCTCATGCACTTCATCTCATTGTTTCTGAGTATAACAATCCCATTGTTGTTATAAAATGTTGGCAAATGTTGACTAAAAAAAAAAAAGAAGAAAAAAACAGTTTTATGGTTATCAAGAGTAATGACACGCTGGAAGGCATAAATAAAGAGCAATGTTAATTTATCTTGGTGATTCTACATGATGACTGCTTTTGGGTCGTGTGTGTGTGTCTATGCGTGTGATTAAGTCCTGAATAAATAGCAAATTTGTTGTCAATCTTATGGGATTAACATCACCCCAAAATATATTCAAACATGTTTTTCCCCCTTGGCTTTGGTGCCATCTATCAATTGAAACCAATTCAATGCGATTTGCCAAAATTTGGAGATATCTGTCATCATATCATCAAAACAAGAACTCAAGTTGTTTCAAATCGTATCATGCATACAAATAATTAACATAATCCAGATCCAGAATGAAGCACACGCATTTCAAACTATTTTACAGATAAATAAAGAAATAATTTGTATAATTAACCTTCGTGTCTAAAAGAGGGTTCATAAATTCGCTAATACATAATATACATTTGTAATTGTAAATTACAATAAAAATACAAAATATTGCCTACATTTCCAAAAATTGAGACCAAAGAAATCAACAAAAATACGTCAAATTCAATTACCCAATCCACCCATTTCTCATCTGTGCATCAGAATATTTAAGGATTGTTTGTCACGAAAACACATAATTTACAATGCAAAAAGATAATTGGCTTTGTTTCATGATGAACTATTTTCACCTCAAGTATTCATCTTCTGTCTTCTAACATTTCATCTTTGTTTCCATTGTTCATACTTTAGTATCTTTAGTGCAGACAGAATGACAGTACTCAGAGATGAGGTGAGAGAAACTGATTCAAGAAAGTCTTGCTCCATTCACCATATTGTCACATTTTCCCCATTGTTGCCGAATGAATCAATTCTCCAGAAACACGGCACATTCCTGGTTGTACAAAGGGGTCAAAGGGCAAATAATGGAACACATGGTATGGAGCTCTGAGCAATGTCACTAAACATTAAGACATTAACATATGAGCCCAGGCTCCCAGTCAAGTTGGACTTTTCCTAAATCAGGAATAAACTAAGCAGACAGCAGCTCCTCCCCAAAAAAGGCCCAACCCTGCAAGCCATCCACTGGGATAATGTTCCCACGAGACAGAGTAAAGCTAAAGTATGGGCTTCAAACACTTGGAATTTCAACTAAAGCTTGAAGACAAAGCTGGAAAATGGAACAAATTAGTGTGAACCCCAACGTGACCTCAGCATCTCAGAAAGAGAAACTTTATGCTTTGCTATTCTCAATGTAAACACAAATGCATAAATTATACAAATTTTTGCTCAGTTTTTGACAACACTATCATTTCCAAGAAATCTAATTATTAAGAACAAAAGAAACCACCAGACATTCAGTTACATGACAGCTGTAAAAATATCAGAAAAAAGACGAGCATCTGAGTATGTGTCTTTTTCCTGTTGGCATCATAAATCATTTTTTGTGAAGGGCTTTACTTTTCATGCCTTGAAGTAAATGATGAAAGTGCGGCAGTAGCATGGACATGTATGTGCAGGCTCAGGTTATGCTGTCATGAGTGGTAAGGTTGGTACATGTCTCACCATTAAATCGTCTCTGTCACACTGCATCATTATGTCTTGACTGGTATTCTGTGGCAGGACCTTGATTACAGAAATGTTTGATCTCGGTCTTCGCTTCTGAGCAGTGAGGATCTCATTGGCTTTAATAATTTCATGATCCGATCTTCTGGGGGGACAAGCTCAAACCTTCCCCCCATGAACAGCCAATCAGCATTATCCTTACCAGCGATCATGGGGGATCAGAGAAATGTAAACACGCTGGGGGTTTCCTCATTAAAGATAGGCTGCTAATGAAATTGCATCCAGCATTTACAACCTAGTGCTAATGAAGGCAAGCCTTTGAGATGTTCTGCTAATGAAAGAAGGTTTTTTTTTTTCTTTATTGATATAAGGCTAATAAAAGAAAGGCTTAATGACAAGGTTCTAATGAAACAAAGGTGTGTAAATTTGCCATTATAACTAAACCCACTGATAAGAGCCCAGCTGAAGTATTTTCATTAACGGACAATTCTCATTTATCACAGATACATCAATGAAAGCGTTTCCAGACTTTACAAGACCCCACAAACTAAAGTCTTTGAAATACATTCAAGCATTTATGAGAGTTTAAGGGATTGCAGCCGAGCTCTCTTAACGCGTAACGATTGTTCGTGCCCCGTGTTGCCAGGGTGATCAAGCCCAAGGTCAAAGTTCATTGGGCCTTAATGCATCTCCCAGGTGCAATAAAAAAAAAAAAAAAAGCCTTTCCCACATGGGACTCCAGGGGATAAAGTCCTGGTAGAGTGCACGGAAGGACGGACCAGTAGAGGAGTCATCAATCGCCACGGTTACTGTCGTGAATGTCATTCACCTTCAGAGGTATGTTATTGCGTAGGACAAAAGACTTGACTGTGAATGACCAATGAATTCTGGCATGAGCGTTGAGTACTAATACAATAACTAATAATACACTGCACTAAATAACTTGAATATAAACTGTTGTGCTATATGTGACAACGTGCTCAAATTAATATTTGTGAAATATAGGAACAGAGACCTCACCTTCGGCTCTGGGAGCTTGTGATGGGCATTTTTTTTTTTTTTTTTACAGGCTGAAGAATTTCTTAATTAATTGCTATAAACACTAAGAAATTAGTCAGTTTTGAATTGCAACCACAATCACTGCTATTGTGATGCTTTTTGTTTTTTGTTTTTTTTTTACATATTCTTTGTTTGTGTTTTCTCCTATTTTCTGATAAATGAATGGCATCAAGTGCAACATTTAATTATTGTCTTGATGTTTGCTTTTCCCATTATCACATTACACCGTCAATCACCGCTCTGATGAAGCCTATGTGCTGAAACAACTACCTTTTCTCCCCTTCAGTTCAGGACCCATCAGCTAACAAACAAACACTTCTCATCTGAGCGCTACATCCCTCTCTGATCCCCATCATCAGTATGGAAAGCATCTAGCCCTGCCCCTGAGCATATCTGCTCCATCAGCAAACTGTCTTCCCTCCCATTTGATGATATCCGTTTCGAAGGAGAAAAGGCCACATTTCAACATGCCTCTAAGCTCTTATTTATCTCAACCAAAGCAAAGCCTTAGTAGATCTATCACAACAACAAAGCAAACCCCATAAAAGATTACTGGAGGCAATACCTAGTTGCTGATCATACTATCATACTTGTTAGAGAACGAGCTTTGACAGATTTTATGTAAATCCTTTTCTTGTTGTTTCTGTGTGTTTCTCTTCTTATCTGGACTGATTACACGCCATCTCGCAGTTTCAGAACCACTACCGCGGGGTTGAAATTCCACCCAAAGGTAGACCACATTACACGAGGCCCCGAGGATCCATGAGGAGCCAAACCAAACACAGGACAAATCAGCAAGAGAAGGTCTGTTGGAGTCCTAGGACATTAGATGACCCCTCAACCGAGCTAGAGCTTTAGCTTTCAATGGAATTACACGCCTCTGCAGTACGTTGCATATTTTATTTGGCGTATTACACCTGGATGACCTGATAGTATCAAGGTACAGTTGATGTAGCTTCTGCATTGAGAACCTGAATGCTAACCTACATTTCACTCTGGCTACAGATTCCTCAGAGCCTTAATTTGATCTGCCTTGGATGAATTAGAGCACCATCAGGCACCTGAGGGCATCTTTTAGTCAGTCTGAAAGGAAGGTTAGAAAAAATCTGCAGAAACACACACTCATGAAGACCTTGGCTGGAAGACATAATTCTTAGGCTCAGCCACAACAAATGAAATCACTTGCAGCATTACTTCCTCAACAAAATGACGAGGAACTTGACACTATGAGTAGTCCTGACTTAAAAAAAACAAGAGTGACTGAAATCTGCAACTTCCATTTGTTTATTACGTTCTGACTCACAAAACCAAAAGCTGTCAAGGTCTGCATTGGTGATAAAACGTTAACTGGACAGCTTTATTGAATGACTTATTAAGCGACTGTGTTTTGCGAGACCTAAACTGAGGCACTTTTGAAATGAACAAGAGCACCTTTCTGTAACTATTGTTTCAAAAAACTTTGTCTGAAATTGAGTCTGCACTTTCACACAGTTTCAGTTTAATGAAAAAGGCAGTTACCCTGGTATGGCATTTGAAGCTGCAAGGCATCTGTAGAGAAGGTAGAAGTGACAAAGATGACCTTTGTAAAGCTGTTAGGAGTGTTATTGTTGAGTAAAACATGGCTCTCTGCAAACCAAAAGACTTCGATCGTTATCGAATCTTTTTTTTAGACTTCAAATATGAACCACTGATCCATGGCTTAATCAACGGATATAAAAATTAAAAAGACAATGTGACGCCATCAAAATAACTATCTACTCTATAAATACTAATCAAAATAAGTAAGAGACAAAGCTGCATTGCCTCAACACTATTTTGTCCTTTTTCAGTATAATTTTGTGAAGATACAAGTTTGACTTCTGTAACTCTCAGTTAAAATAAAAACAAAACAAAATAATAAAAATATGCCTATATCTCAGCAGTCACCAAATAGTGCTGCTGCTCCACTTGCCTTGTTGACACCAGGGTTGGGACAACTCTCGAAGAGCCAGAGACATTTCTGACACTTTGTAAAAATGAACATGCATCTGGAGACAACTAGCTGAAAGTGTGGTTGTGGTTGCGGGAAACTATCAAAACCAAACTCGACTGCCTCCAGACACGCAGCACACCTGCGCACATAACAATGTTGAGTTATGACAAAAGTATCCTAAGAGTGTTTATTGCTGAATGAGGGATGGATCCATTTTGGCAGTGGCTCCATTTCTTCCCAGTCTCTCAGGTTCACCTTTCCCACAGAGATGTACTCTCAGCATTGTAGAAAACGTTACAGTGCTGGGGTTAAGCTTAGATGACACCAAAAGAGCGGATCCTGATAATTTATAGCAGTCATTTGTCTCACTTGCTGTGACGTGATGAAGCCAAAGGCAGGCCATTGGTGGGCTGCCTGCAGACAGACTGGGAGGGGGTGGGGGACTAAAAAAGTGTGGTAAATGAGGTTAGAGGGGAAGAAAAGAAAGGGCCGGTTCAAAGACTGCTTGTGCACGTCAGAACCTTTCTCCGGGGCAAATAGGGGAACAAGGGCCTCACTGCAGCCAAGCAGCCACAGCAGCTCCTTGGGCAAACGACTCTAATCAAATTTGTGTGATTGGACTCAGAAAAAGCTGCAAGGGTAAAAGAGGCTCCTTTCACCCGGGAACGGACACAAGGAAGCATTTAAATAGCTACTATCCCTCTGCTGATCGTTACAGTAGCAGTTCACATGACCGAATATCTGCAAACGCCAACAGCCTTTGGCACCACGCACACTGGCCCTTTTCTCAGCTGTGAAATATCACTAGCAGAAAAGGGGGGAGATAAAACTTTGTTTTATGTACTTCCTCTAATGAATCACTAGTGGAAATTCATCCAATACTTTTTAGCATTCACCCTGGTCTGCACTGCTTCAACCTAGCATCAAAACTGCTATTTTTAGCCTTGATTAATGGTTGGTTGGGTACAGTTCTGGCCTTAGTTCATGGCCTCAGTTTTCCTTGATCATAGCTGACATTTCAAAGTGATCAAAGAGCATTACCTCCAGCTACTAATGTTAAATGAAGGCTGGGCTTCACTGTATGAAGATGAATATTCTGTGGGGGGAAAACAGCAGTGCAGAGATGTTCCAAGGCAGTAAGTGAGGTGTGGTACATTGTAGCGACCTGTGCCCCACTCACTGTCTGCCTGAGCCCTGGTGGAAGCTCCCGAGGCACGCTTCCTGTTAGCCTGTTAAATTGACTCCACACGCCCACGCTCCCATCTCTACAGGAGTGCACAGTCTCCCATTAACCTCCTCCTGCCACCTCAGCCTAGTACATCTTGAATCTGACGTACTGAGGATGTAAACAGATACAAACACTCAAGGACAAAACAGGAGGAAGGACTTGTGCTGCCACCCACGTCCTGTTCTTCTCCTCCAAACAATATGTTCTATAACTCTGACCCAGATACACTAATCAAGGTCGATGCATACTTAATTCAAGTAGCATGGCACAGGCATTCAATTTTGACCCACTTGACTCCAAGAAAGAATTTTTCTCTTATGGAAAAAGCTTTTACATGTAATTCTGAAATGACTGATAAATAAGACGTATTTGGTAAATAACATTTTCACTTTCTTTTAAAGCCCAGCTTATTATGATTATCAACTGAGAATGACGAATGGCCATGGCAAAACACAAAATCAAGAATGATGTATTTGCTATGAAAGTAAAAAGCCATTCTAGTATGTTTTCAGACATTAATAAGGTAATGATGTGCCTTTTTAAAAATGAAAAAGCCCAACAAAAGAAAGCCACATATACATATCGAGCACTATGTTTAAGTCTGCTATGTGAAACATGCTGATATGAAGTGGTACATAATTCAAAACCTGAAACTAAAACATCCTGTCCATAGCTGCTCTGCATGGGTGTGCATTGAAAACCAGAAGAACAATAAAAACAAATTCATAATACAGTAAAATAAGAATTACACAAGACAGGGACGAGGCAGTTAAAAAGTGCACTATTTGGCTAAAATGCCTCTTGAAGTTGGAGCCATTAAATATGGAGAACGGGGGATTTTAAAACCAGTAATGTTGATTCCAGCTTGTTGACTTTAAAGCTCCATTAGGGAGTGGACACCAGAAGCCAAAAAATAATAAGGAATAGGAATAATCCTGTCCAGGATCCTGTCCAGGATTTTAAATTTACAGCAAATTGGTTGTAAAGTCCACACCTCTGATTCAGTATCACTACATGACATCAAGCCAGGCTGAACTGAGAAATTTCAGGCAGTGCAAAGTAAACCTCCACTTATTAACACATCATATTAACATCATATCATATTACATAATTGACTTGGCTCAGAACTGGAGAACATTGAGGAGATGTTTTTTAGTGTTACTCTTCTTAAATAAAAAAAAAATAAAAAAAATTAACACACTTCTAACCTGGCATTTCTGCTCAAAGCCATTTCTTGTCCAAGGACAAGTCTGCAAGGCAAGACACTAAACTGTTTGTGTGAGGCTAAAGGCAGAGCACAGTCAACAGGGTCCCCTCACGTTCTTAAACATCAAATTTATGGACCTTTCGAGGACCAATTCAATTCAAGGACCTAACATGGTATAGACACTAATCAAGATTAATTACAATTACAGTGCTAATATTTTACTAGCAGGCTTTACACAGGCTCACAGACAACAATTAAAAAGAGAGCGAGGTGCTCGGTTCAGCTGTTACAGTGATGGGATGTGGTCTCCTACCTTCTCTAACACAACACAAAGCGAAAGAAGAGAAAATATATAAATATAACTTTTAACAACCCATGTCTATTTATCTATTTTTTTTTTTTTTTAAACTTTCAAAGGCTTTGATTTTTTTTCTTAAATTCACAAACTCAAGGATACCAAGGACCCCAGGGAACCCTGAATCAAGGCTTTCAAAACACAAAGTACGTGAGGACTGATCTAATCCAATTTGCACTGTTACATAAGTCTTGGTCTACAAAGAAGTTGTTTAAAAAAAAACAAAAAAAAAAAACAACAGAAGATGACATTGATTTTTCTGAACATCTGAGGTAATTACGGAAAAGCAAAGGCCTAATTAATCCTCAGGTCTCAGCAAAGCTCTGGCTAAGAATCTCAACTTGCTCTTTGGCACTTGATGATTATGAAACATAAAAAATAAATTATGAAACATTGCAACGAGCTGAGCCTTTAAAATAAAGCAATAAATTACCCTTAAATGGACCAATCCTGCTAAAGGCATTCATGGTAAAAAAGACTTTCAATTAATTCTACCTCATACCACAAGAGTGATTAGTCAAGAATACTTCCTTTCCAATGAGTAGCTGAAAAATGTAATACCAGACCCTGCAACTTGGATATTGCACGTATTGCCATTTTGTGATTTTGATTATATTTTGATTAATTGTGTAACCATACTAGTGAATAAATGACTTACACATGCACTTACATTTGTTCAGGACCAAGTGACTTGTGACTGGAACGTTGCTGGTTTGATTCAAGATTAAATCTGCGTGGGAAACATCAAAGACTTGTCCAAACCATCAGCAGACTGTGGTTGTACTAGGAAGCTTCCAGGTGTGAATGTGTGTGCATCTGTGTGAATGTGATCCGGGCATTGCTGCCTCTCAGTGAAACTACCCTGAAAGCCTAGACATTGAAAGCTACTTTAATTCATTTTTGCAAAGAGATAACAGCTTGTTAAAGCTTATGCACCATTTGTTATGCTGACATAGAAAAGACCATGTATGGATACAGATATTAAATGTGTAAAATCACTGATGTGTAGAGCGCGCAGTGCTCACTGGGAGAGTGAGACAGCTGAGGCTGAGGCTTGTTATGGGTTACAGTGTTATTCCAAAGCCTGAGTGATCTCTTGTGCTCTTCAGGAATGGATACATGCCACAAATTCCAAGAGGCAACCAAGTCATTCCGAGCCTGTGACAGGCAGACTGCAGCTGCCATACAGGGATGTCCATCTACAGTAGCTATGCATCCATGCATCCATATATCCATCCTTTCATCCTACATATAAATGATATATTTTACACCTTTATGCCTTTTCTTTCTGTAAATATTCATAAGAGAAAGCATATTTATCTTGATAACATGCCTGGCTCCTCTGATCTTTCTTGCCAATAGCCTCGCCGTTGGTCTAAGTCTGCAAGTTATTCATCAGTGAAGACAGATTACATATTCAACCTGCAGGATTTCTCATCAGATTGAAGCAGAGAAAATTGCTTCAAATTGCCAGAAATATTATCATCTGTTAAAAAAATGTTTGAAGTCAAAGTCAGTCAAAAGAAGTGACAGCTTTTCAGATTAAAGCACTTTTTCTAAGATGAATATGCAACTGATGGCACAGTTAGACTCGCACACTATTCTATTACTTAATGTGTTGTAATCAATTTAATAAATCTAATGACTATACTACTAAAAATCAGATGATGGTCTATATGTTGCAATGAAATGAGACGTATGCCACACTTCATCTAGCGGCTAAAAATACATATCGAACTGCACATGAACTGTACTGAACCATACCATTAGGTAGGTAGAATCGTTAGATTAGATAGATCAACAGTATCCATCTTTAATCTTTAAACATACTGCACTCTCTGACAAGGTGAGATTTACATCTCAAAGAGCAATAGTGAAAAAATGTACTGTAGGGCACATGAACAACAAGAAAACAAACCCAAGGACACAAATCCCTCACAATGGCGCTCTTGAAAACCAAAATAAACTGTGCCTGCCAAACTGAAATCTGACCTTCATATGATAATGACATTTCTGAAACGGACGTGATTCTGTTTAACTGTGGGTAAAAATCCTGAGGATGTCAAGGATGACAACATGACTCATGACTTCAATAATACTCCATACTCCGCTGTCACAACAGCAACCGTTCTGCAAGTGAATGTCATTTCCTCCATTTGACAGATGCCTTATTTTTAAGTTTGTATTCAGTGCATAATGAAGGGCAGAGTTATTGGCCTCATTGTTAAAGATATTAACACATCAGGAGGAGAAAGACAGATCCTTGGATCAGTTGTGAAAAGGGACAGAAATACAGACAGCAGTAGCCAGCATGGGGGCGAACACAAGGGATGGGGAGGGAGAGAATAGTGAGAAACAAGAGTGAGGGAGGAATAGAGGGAGACCAGTGGAGCAAAGCAACACTTACAGGCTGTGGAAGAAAGAGAGAGAGAGTGAAAAAGAGAATGAAAGAGAGAAAAAAGAGGAGAGACAGGCAGAGAGGGAGGCAGACAAAACTAGGTCAAGTCACATGACTGGGATCGACTGCAGGCAGGATTAAATATCCTACAGCATGTGGTCATTTACACAACAAATGTAGATTTCATTTTATAAATTATTTCTCTTCCACGGGGGATGAGGCTTGGCATAGAGAGTGTGATTCTACACTGTATTCAGGGTTGGAAGCGAGTCTTTTCAGTGAGCACAAAAAACAGCATTAAAGACTTGAGCGAGCCGTTCCCTCTGAGACAGGAAACAAAGCGAGAGCCTGAGATAGCATGGAAATGATCATAACAGGAGGGAGCATGGTTCCAGTATGAGACAGCTCCATTGTGACAGGCTAATGGCCATAACACACCCTGTCCATTATCCTGGACGAACGCAAAGGGCAGTGAAATATATATATATATATATATATATATAGAAAAAAAACAGAGACATCACAAGTGACAGTAAATATGTTGTTAAATAGAGGCAAAATACACAAAATCAACTAATTGTTTGAACCTGCACAAATCAATCATTCATCAAACAGGAGGGAAATAATCATCAACTCATTCTCACTCATTCAATTTAATTATTTATTCTGAAAAGTAAATGTGTCTTGATTCTCCAGTTCCAGCCTCTCAGATGTGAATCCTTTCTGGTTTCCGTACTTATCCATGATACTAAACTCAATATGCTTGGTTTTGGGTTGTTTACTGAAGACGACGCTTTGGGCTTTAGGAAATTGGGACAGTCCTTTCTCACAATTATCTGATATTTTATTGACCAAACAACTAATCAGTTAATTGAGAAAATAATGGACAGATTGATAGATTATGAAAGCAATCAGTAGTTGTAGCCCTAAATCAGACAAAGTTTTTCAAAAATCATTCATTTTGATGTTAAAACATGATGTTCATGTCATTAGAAAATAAATCCACTGGAATTCAATGAATGATAACTTTGATTTGTCATGACATGTCATTTTCCTCTGGAAAAAAGTTAAAATTACACTTTGAGATCTGTTCTTGAAAACATCCAATCTTTTTTTTTTTTTTTGTTTGGTTGGTTTTTGTTTAATTAATGTAGTTGCTATATGTAATAATTTGGCGCATAAACACCACCAAGGACAGAAGCTCAGGATTTGCAACTACAACCTCTTGCTTGTTCTTTTCCGAGGGGGTATATACAAGAGCATGTGTCACTGTGTCACGTGTCACACTAAAAATAAAATGTAAAACTAACATTTTACCGTGACATCACCAGTGAAAAGTGTGAAACTGTCAGTTGTAAAAACTAAAAGAAGGCCGTTCAGTGGTGACTCTGACTGACGCGTTCTTTTTAAATCAAATCGATGACTGAGACGCACATGCAGAATGACGCAGGGTGGCATGTTGTGAGATGCAAAATGCTACCCCCCCACCCCCCCACACACACTCTGCTCCATCTAAAGAGGAAACTATAGCTGCCAATCAAGCGGAGAACTACAGGCTAAGCTGGTCATAAGCTCAGTCAATCCCCTCGAGTCCAGCCTGTGGAATACCATTCATTCGCTCACTCACATCTGTGGTCAGCTGAGACCAGACACCACACACACACGCACACAGAAAATGTATACGTGTGTGTCTGTGAGAGAGCAAGAGAGAGAGAGAGCTGGGCACTGAACTGAAATCTGTCGCTGTCTACACGCAATTTCAATAAGTGAACTCCAACAGGAGATTCCCCACCAGATCTGAGCCAATCAACGTGATGTAATATGCCACTGATGACCCAGACAAACACATGGCACTTCTCTCCAACCAGTTTGACCTTCGGGGCTTTCAGGATCACAGGGCCGAGCACAATGCATTTAGATCGCTGTGTTTTACAGCGCAGAAAAACGAGACAGCTGCTGCAGTGTAGATCAGAGCTACGCAGTTTGTACAACACTGAGGAAATAATGTAGAGGCGACCTGTTATGACAGAAATAACCCTTCTTCTTTAAACTCTGATAGCTAAATTCACCAGGGCTGTATCAGTACTATAACTAGAGCTGTTAACCTGTTTTTTTTTTTTTTTTGTTACTTTGTCACTTTTGACACTGCTTATGTTTCCTCAGGTCAGCTACTCAGATTTATGGCCATTTTCTTACCTCAAATGTAAACAATCACAAGCCTTGGTATTTATTTGAGGCAATTATGAGGTAAAATGTGTATTTCTTTGGTTAACCTTGAGAGATTTAATTCAAGTTTTGCTGTGCAGACCAGGGCTGAGAGCATGAGCCCTAAGCTGCATGAAAAAAAAAAAAAATCCAATAACTCGAGCAGTAAGAGTCAGGTTTATTTTGATACCAAAGTGTGGTCCAGGTCAAGAGGTGAGGCACCATTTGAGGGCTGGCAGCGTACTCCTCCTACTGAAATGTCATCGATGACATCACTACACGTCTACCTGCAGATGCCGCGAGATACGATGAGCCAGTGAAGCATGAGGATGCTCCAAAAATACTAAATCTGCCTTCCAGGGTAAAAACTCTTATCTCAAATAACAATTACTGACCAAGAGAGGCAGACCGTCAGATCGGCTTAAAGCTGAGCAGTGGCGCACCCTTTCAAAAAAGAAGCGTCCAAAAGAGCAAAGTTAATTTGGATCAAGGGACAAGGCGAGTGGACGAAGCAGAGCAAGGTCACTCTGCAGGCCAGACATGTCTGCGTATATAATAACCTAAAGCTCAGTGTAGAGGTCAGATTCACATTCACGAGAAGGTAAGACTGACACTGTCATGATGTCATTTAAGGGCAGTTAGATACATCTTTCGAAGAATGTAAATAAATCAATAATGTGCTGGTGCCTGTGTATCTGATAGGGCTGACCTGACTTGTTTATAGACATTTATCAGGACAAAATGCAAATTTTCTGGTTCCAGCTTTTCATATGTGAGAAGCTGACACTTTTCTATTCTGTTTTCTGTCAGGCAAGTTGGAAATTGGTCAGAGAAAACAAGAAATTTAACAACTTGTGCATATTTTATTCAATAAAACCACAAAATAGTTGAATAAAAAATTATACAGAAAAACGAAAATAATCATTATCTGCAGGCCCCACGTGTATCTATTTGTGTTTTAGTTAAAATGTTTCTGAAATGTATGTAGATGCTGCAATTCATTATTTTTTAAAGAGGTAGATTTGGTTTTAATCGTTTTCAACCAGGATGTTGTTTGTTTTCATGAATGTTTCCTGCTGTAGTCCACAGCAGTAAATGTCAGCAGAGATAAAACAAACATTATTCTAATATGGGAAGAGGGAGTTTTCTATAATTTACTTTCTACATACTTTAACAGCTATATGTTACACAATAGCATATATCAGCTAGGCAGAAAGATGTAGGACAACCGCTGAGCAACTTTGGGAGAAAAAGAAAAAAGAAAGAAAGAAAATAAAACCTGTCATCATTATACAAGTGATTGTATAATGATGACAGATTGAAAATGACATGTTTCATACACACGATTTTTGTCTTTAGCTGAAACATGTCTATGTTTGATATTGAATAGATTTTCTTGATTAAATAAAAACAGAATTTAGTTCTGTTCATATTTCCTGTTTACGTGTTCACTGTCGTCTGTCCCTCTATAAGCATTTCTCTCTTCCCCTCCTCCCTCCATCTCCCTCACCCCGTCCTCTCTTTTTTCTCTCCCTCCCTTCCCTGTCTTCCTCTGATCACTGCCCTGCTCCTGACTGTGCGCACTGTATCTCAGGGGGGCCCAGCATCAGTAAGCCCATCAGAGGGAGGCCGTGATGCACCTCTTTTGATCAGCGCAGTCGCCGTATTAGCATGTACCTCTGCGCTCTGCTGTTCTCCCCTCCGCTCTGAATGAGCTACCTGCCTGTCAGCTCCCGCCGACCCACGAGGAGCCTCGCCCAGGTAAGACAGAAGGCGCTCGGCGCTCGTCTGAATCTTAATCACTAATGAACATGGGCTCGCAGCGCCAATGATGAGAGGAGAAAGAACCACTCTTGTGATCTCACTGAAGAGACGGACAAAAGCCTCCCCCTGCATCTCTAATGTACTGTAAGGGCCCCTGTAGCTGAATGCAGCACTGTGGACTCAGTGAAAGCTGAGTGATACAAATCGACTGAAGGTGTTCATTTAGTACTGAAGCTTTTTTTTTTGTCTCTTGAGACTTTACACCTCAAAGGGAGCCTCATGTACGCACTCTTTGTGTGTCCTTTTCAATGACAACAAACTATTACATGAAATATCTTAATTTGCTTTTGAAAGAACACAAAAGATAACCTGTTTTCGTTTTAATTATAACCTACTGTGGTTCTTGTACCAGAAACATCAAGTTTAGTTCTGATGAAAACAGAACAGAAACAGAAATTAAAAAAAAAAAAAAAAAGGAGGAATTCTCTTGCTTTTATTTCCTGCTTTTATGAGGGGTTGTGTTTGGCCCAAGTCTGGCCTAGGTCTGGATCCACAGGCGGGTGCCCTCTCACTTGTGTGCCACTTAATTAGCCAGCCCTGCACAAAGGGGAGTTGGTCACATGGGCCCAATTTGGCCCGCTATAAAGTCTGCAAGGGCTCAACATGCATTACTACAGAAGTATTTACGTGCCTGCTGCACCAGGGTAAGAGACTTTGAAGATGCGGAAAACAGGACGGAGAAGAAGAAGTGAAAAGGAAGAGGAAAAAAAAAACTATCTGAAATGAAAGGAGGGGACCCTTAAATTCCACGGAATTTTTCCAGATGTTGCACAAATATTCTGCTGAGGCAATCCAGATGTGCTCCCTCTGTTTATTCCCTCCTTCTGCTCGCTGACTTCTCTTTCTTCCCTTTTCCTTTCTTTTCTCTTTCTACAACCCTTCCCTCCCTCAAGGAGCCCACATCAGTGTTCCCTGATAGTGCCTTTTAAGTGAGGGCTTTAATAGCCCCCAGGGCACCTTAGCATCCACTAGGATCCTGTAATAAACATCCACTCTCATTCTCTCAGCCCATATGTGTGTTAGAGTGTGTGTGTGTCAGAGAGAGGGAGATTAGGTGGCTTGTGTTATCGCTCTTTGGATCAATTAACAATTAACTCTGTTACTAACAATAGCTGCACTGATGCAATGAGAAAAAAATGCACAAGTGAAACAAGAACTAAATAAAAACATGCTTCCCGCTTCCTTTTTACCAGAATCCACAGCAATTCGGTTTTGCTAACACCCCCGTCCCTTTCCATCACTTTTTCCCTCTCCTCATCTCCACACAAACACTGTCATGTCTGCTGAGGCTGCTCCTCTCCCACAGAGTGTGACCCAGTCACAACCCCTGACCTTCCCTCTCCCAGACAGCACACTGATTCTCAGCTGCTCCACTTTACGCTGCTCTGCTTGCACCAGTTCATGAATCAGAGCGTCGGGGACTCCCGGCTAAAACCACCAGTTCAGAATATACATGTGGCATCGGCACACATGGGCACACATGCAGACTTGTGCACACAGGTGCAAACACACGTTCTGATACTCTTACATCCTAGTGTTGCAACAGTTACAGTCAATAATCAATGAACAATCAACATTATTTTTTTATTCTCTATTGATTGATCAAGCAAGAACAGCAAACGCAATGTTTCCAATGTGAGGACATGTTGCTGTTCTCTGTTTATGTCATTCTGAATTAAATATCACACAAAGCATCCAATTTAAAAGACAATGCCTTGGGCTCTCAGAAATTGTTATGGGCATTTTTCGATATTTTCTGACATAGTAACAACCTTAATAATTAATCAATAAATAAATAAATAAATACAAAACAATAGATGAATCAATAATGTAAGTGTTAGCTGCAGGCGTTGTCCATGCCAAATGAAAACATACACACACAAATACAGTACATTCACTATACAGCTGTGCACAGTTGTGTTCAGTAATGGTCCTGTTCCACCAAACAACTCAAAGCTCAGATCTCTCCTGTTTAATCTGCAGCCTTCTCCCGTTTCCCGTTCTGGGCTGAAACAGAAGAAAGCATCCTAAATGTGACACTTGAACTTGTCAAAGCCGTTTGTGCCGGCAACTGTCAGCACTTTGGTATGTAGAGAGCTGATGACAAAGACATGGCCAGCGCCTGCACGCCTGCCTGTCTCTCTCTCTGTCTAGTAAACCAGGTTGCTCAACTTTCCTGTCCAACTTATGTAGAGAGTAGGCTGCATGTGCACTGAATTCATTGTGTTAAGAGAGTCAAGAAAAAAAAAAAAAAAAAAAATGACACACCGTCATGGGGCAGTGTTACAAAGCCTTCTTCAGTAGATAATCCATTTACATGACACTGAGAACGTTTTCCTTGGTGGCAGTCGAACAAGGAGGTTAACAAATTCTATAGCCAGTATCAAAGAGCATTCAACTCAGTCACCGTTTAATTTGTTTCCTGCATTCATCCTAAGCAGCAGTGCTCATTAAAAAAATAAAAAAAATAAAAAAAAAAGTTCTTACCATGGTCAAAATGGTTTGGAATAAGAGCAGTTTTTATTCGTTCCATGTCTAATATCATGTGGTCTCATTGTTTTGTATTAATGGCTCTACTGTGTGATGTCAGCAAACCCTGTCTGCAAAGCTAATTTCCCTTCAGGAGCAATAAAATGTTGAACGTTGTGGAGAAAATGAAGGGAGGGAGCAGCCGAGGAGCATGAGTAGTAATTAAACTTTTCATTTTAGTTGTGCTCGTCGAAGGTGGAATGATGATGATGGTGGTGATAATTGTAGCGCGTGTGTGTGTCTGTCAATATCAAGAGTAAGAGGTTCTGTGTTGCCGGTGTTGTTTTTCCAGATAGACAGCCCATCCCCCTCTATTCTTAACACCCTTCCACCTTCCTGCCATTGAGAACATTCCTAAAACCAGACGGCCACAGCAAGGTGTCTAAGCGTGGGTGACAAAGCCCTCCAGACTTCTGCTCAGTTGCAAGTCAGTCTGTCCGTATGTATGCATGTATGTGTGCACGTGTACAGGTGTGTCTGTTGAGGCCAAGGGGGCCACAGTCTGGAGGGGAAGTATGAACATGTTAGACCTGCAGGCGTCAACAACCAGTTAATCAGTTATTCTCTTCTGCAAGCAGAGGAAAAACCCATAGAGGAACCCTCTTATCTGGCACATGATCTTTTTTTTGTCCTCTCATCTTTCTCACGCACAGTAAATGGTGTGAAAGTTGTAATTCACCAACGATGTATACATTTACCCTTTGTATCCATTTCTGAGATGACCTGTATCAGTCCTTTTTGCATCTGCTAATATCCCTCGGCATTCTCCATCCCCTCAGTAATCCAAGCTGTTTAGTAGCTTCTTTAATGGATCTTCTATTTATCATAATTACAGTCACAGCCTCCAATCTTACAAACTGGTTTAAAGGACCACTTTGCCGAAGTTGAACCTGAATTCTATTGTCATAGTGGGAAAAGGACATCCAGGGTGCCTTGAGAGCTTGCCCGTAGGTTCTGGAAATGTGCGATTGAGCTATAGCTTCGGCGATCCTTAATCCGGGCCTGAAGGGGAAACTGATCAGCAAAGAAGACCCCATGGTTACATACAGTGTGAGCTAAATACTGATGAAGATGAAAATTACTTTTATCAATTGCTACTTAGGGATACTGAACAATAGAACAGAGGCAGGCTGGTTCAAATGGTGTGTGTCACAACAGGAAACCTGAAACATTCAAACCTATGTCAAACAACAACAGTCAATTTCTGCAGTTATTGATGCTATAAAAGGCTGTTATAGTCTTTAATAGTAGTTAGTTAGCCAAACTATCATCAGGCAAACAGGAACACTTGCTTTCATTGACATGTTAGTTCACTTATTCTTAATTGTATAACAGTGGCATGTTGCTGTGCAGCATAATAATAATAATAATAATAATGCACTATTCACAAAGCTTGCTTGCAGTAAGAAATGCTACTTTTCCTTCCCTTTAAGAGTAAAGCTTTATAAAGCCTATTCAAAGCATCTCAGTATGGAATAAGTAGGGGAAGCACTTTTGCAAAGTTTAGTTTGTTAAGCAGAGGAAAAAAATGGATGCAGGAAGTTGATAAAAGGGGGAAAGTTTCACAAATGATCAATGATAGTTGCCACAGACGCAGTGATATTTGTGCGATGTGCTTGCATTACTCATTGAATGAATCAACACCTATGTCAGTGATGCTTTTTCACAGCTTCAGACTTTATTTTAATCCCCTCCAGATATACACACCTTGCCTCACACTAGCCTGACATACTAATAGATGAAATGGATAAAATACAGGGAAAAAGCTTTTTAAAATGCTCCGAAATTCAGGCAAAGTTTCTTTATTGTGGGGATATTACAAACTGTGATAATGTCAGGTTCTTTATGGCTAACAGGTAAGTTTTTAAGTAACGCGTGTTATTGTTCTATTCATAGGTTTTCCAGAGAACGTGTGTAGTGTAAGAACATAACCACAGAGAACTGAGTCACAACTATTATAAGCTACTTGTGTTTTGTGCCCATAGGCCACTGTCCCTTATTCTGTCTTGGTCTAATTTAAATTATTGCTGTTCCCAATATAAATTAATTTTCTAGGTTTCTGTGTGTTCAAAGCAGGATATCATCCTCTGAAGAAAAAATAACTACATTTCAATTCTGAGTTGTGATTGCACTCAAATTGCTGATATAAGGCTGGCACAGTGGGGTCAGATCTCGCTTTAATGCCAGTGCAAACCTCCACCTGATTGGAAAGAAAAAAAAAATGGGGGATAGCCAACTTTTTGTGTAATTTGGAAAACCATATGGCATTTAAAATCTTCCTTCTTCGAAAACATTCAAGATTGACTTGCTTTATTAAGTCTTATCTTTATCCTTCAAACTGCTTTCTCGTTCTTAAAAAAGCTCTTGATGTGTATATACAGCGTCTAATCACGGAGTCTAAAGCAATTAATCTCATATGTGAAAATATAAATACTGGAGCTGCTTGATCAGAATACAACATATATCCATTGGCTTGCAGGTTTAAATGCACATAACCTTCACCCTTTACTCTCCTCTGCTTACACCCAAACACCCGCCCACTCACACACAGAACAAAGCTGAGGTGTTTTTTTTTTTTATGCTGACGGATTTGGCCCACTATGGCCCGTTGCCCAGAAGTGCGGGCAGCCCCACCCCACCCCCTGGCATCTGGCAAGGTGACAGACAAACGTTTACAGCAGAGGCGGTAGTGGCGGACGGAGTGGCGGACGGAGTGGCGGACAGAGTGGCGGACAGAGTGGGTGGTGGGGGTGGGGTAGGGTGTTGGGGGGGGGGACACGTGGGGCTCTCTGGGATACCTCATCTCACTCCATGCAACCTCAAAAAGAAACTGCAACGGAGCAGCAAGAGACAGTCTTAATTACCCTCCTCTGTTTCTGCTGTGGAGGCAAGTGTTTACATGTACATACACACTGACTGACACACACACACACACACACACAGGGTGTTTTGAGTTTGTGTGTGCGAAAAAAGACAGGGAGGGCACTGTGTATACACCTGAATATACAGTTTTATAAAAACAACTTCACAGCTGGAGTCCATAACTTAATTCTTTTTCTTTCTCTGTGGAGCACAGGAACATCAAACACATCATTCCAGCTTTTGATCATGTTACACACTGATGATATTGCAACCTGTGTAACAGATACATATTATTACTACATGTGAAGCAATGATCCAGTGAAGTTTAATCTTACTTCTGTGACCTGCTGTATCATCTAGAAGCAGTCAATGAAATTTACTCACTCCTGCTACATTGTTCTACATGACGAGTGAAATAAATAAATCAAAATTTTTTCTGTTCTCATTGGGGCCAATTATGGGTAGTATGGGGGAAAAAAATGGGGTTATATAGGAAATATAATGAAATGAAATAGCATAATATGGATCTAAGATTCACTCGTTTCGTCCTCCCTCTCTAGTGAATACCCATCAAAGCTTATGTGCTCATGACTTAATTACAAAATGCATCCTAACCGTCGAACAGCCGAGATCTTTTCATGCATTACCACGGTCACAGAAGAAGAGCTGACAGTTTTTTGTTTTTTGTTTTTTTTTTAAACATGGCAACTTGAGGATTGCGGAGGAGAGCACAAGGCAGCATTTCAATTTCACAACACATACATATGCTATACTTGCTATACTGCATATTTTTCACTTCTTTAATCATCAATGTTTCTTACCCAGTCTTTGACTTCTTTTGGTTCAATGATGCACACAGAATAGAGAGAAAAGAGTTTCTGGGTAGAGCAGGGCAAACTGACCTTCCTCTCAATGCGAATTATGAGTGTGATCTGGTCAAATCCCCACAGAGACTACGTTTCCACTTCAAAAGAGTGGCTGTACGCACCCTGAATACTGGCAGCCCACAGAAAAGCCATTCAGACACTCAGAGGACCCGCAATAAAATCCTGAAACTAATGGTGCTCAGATGATTCCAACACCAAGTTAGTGAGTGTTCACAGCAACAACCAAGCTTACTCAAATCCAAACTGTGGATGTAAATTACTGCTGAAGAGATGGGTTGATTTAAGTCATCTTGCAAGCAAAAACACAACTCATTCCCAGGTTCCAGCTTTTAAAGCATGGAGAATTTTCTCTGTCTTCAATCATCATAAAATTCGTATTTTGGAGGTTTTTGACAATGGGATGGGATTAAAAAAAAGCAGCATGAAGATGTCACCTTTGGCTCTTGGAACTTGTGAAGGTCATTATTCATAACTTAGACTAATCTTTAGTTCTAGCTCTGCTGTGAATCACAACAAATCAAATTATTGGGGGGGGGGGGGGGGGGCAAGAAACATGAAGAGAAAGAGAGACAAAGAAATAACAAAAAAAATAAAATAAAAAAAAGAACTACAAGCTACTGTCTTTAAAACACTTTAAACAACAGACTGAATGCCAAAGGCAAATTCCTGAAATGATGGAGCATATGGGGAGCAAAGGCCAAGGTGTGAGGTGCAAAGTTCAGTGTGGTTGTTATCAATAAAGACCTCCTGCGAGCAAAGGACCTCCTCGCACAAATAATTAACGAGCATTTGAGTCATTCCTTGATTTGTGCAACAGAAAGCCTTCCAGCACTTTCTGATTTGTACTATGTTTAGAACATAAACAAGTGTGGGCTGCTGAGGAGAGAGCATGACAGGCTAAAATATGTAGTGTTTTATCTGAAGCCAACACAGCTTTTTCTAAGTCATGAAGTATAATTAATGCTTTATACTGATCAGCAGCGATATTTCATGTGGGAAAAAAAAAAACACTGGCCTACACTTCATGGCAGTTTACTGTAATTAAAAAAACACACTCTTGCTGTGTTCATACTTGCAACATAAATCCTCTTTCTCTTGCACAGTTTGGATGTTGGCAGGGGTGAGGGGTGGGAAAGTGGAGGGTGGGCACACAGAAGGCAAGCAAATTTTCTTTGATTTCCTTGAGTTAAAGGCCTCGTGGGTGAGATTGAGAAAGAAAAAAGAGAAAGGAGAGGGAGAGAGAGCTGTCACTTTAAGCCATTAAGTCTTGCTATAAAACTCCTCCAATAAAAATGACAGCTGCAGCCCCTTTTCTCAGAAGGGGAGCAAAAGCATCACATCAGGAACACAAAACTGGACGGCCGTAAAAGACAAACTTGGCCAAATGCTTTTGGCAGTGTAATTCCACAAGCCCGCTCCCACCACCACACACATATACACACACACACACACACACACACCCCTCCCGGCACCCTCCCTGTATTACCTTTGTTCCTGAGTTACTGCCAGAAAAGGAATGTAGCCCTCACTCCCCCCATATACACATACACACCACCATGAATCTCACTCTCTCATCAAAGACCATGAACTTCATTGATTTTAGGAAAGAGTGTCTGTGTGTGTGTCCATGTGTGTGTTAGTTGGGGGGGGGGGTACCTTATGTTCGTCTAAACAGAAAGCACCAATCCTCCAGATTCAGGAAACACACACGCACACACCTCTTTAGCAGGTGGTAAAACGTGCCTTTGGAGTGAATAACTGGGTGCTTTTCAACAGTGTTAAATTAATTATGATCTACCAAAAGATCTACCAAGAGGTTTTGTTTCATAGTGCTCTGTAAATCATAAAGACGTTTGTCACATTTATTTTTAACCCTGACCGACATTCGGTAAACAAAGTTACTCTAAAAACAGGCGATTCAGTGTTTAAAAGTGTAATCGTTTTACACTTGATTGGACTCAAACTGACCTTTTTTTTTTTTTTTTTTTTTCACTAAACACGTAACAGCTCATTAGACTGTTATTCAGGTCTCTTAATATAAAAAAAAAAAAAAAAAAAAAAAAAAAAACTGTGGATTTTCTCCAAACTCGTTTATCTCAAGAATCTTTTGAACAACAAATTACAGCAGCACACGCCACACTGTCATCTCTGTCTGATTGTGGTCTAGAACATTTTGTTTATATATCCCAAATTAGTCTCTGCAGGCTGGACAACACACTGTATGACATCCACTATCGTCAGATCCTGATAAGGAAAAACTCAATAACAGCCTGACATGTGCAACTTTCAGCTGGCGACATTTCATTACGTAGAAGTACCTAGGTGCTGACATATTATCCACAAAATGATCAAGCAAACAGAAAATCGATACCTGCGCAACAACTGAGGATAGTAAAGTAAGGTTTTTCACCTCAGCATTGCTCAAATACTCTCCTTTCTATTCACAGACACATTGTTTGTTCCACTGACAGCCTGTCAGCCTCTACTCTGAGAAAAGGACACATTCTCCTTTCAATGTCATCTCTTCAGTCTCCATAGCTTAATGTCAGATATGGAGGTGGTGTCTAATAGTGGGATCATGCAACACATCAGTATACGGTACTGAACATACAGTGCCAAAGGGGGGAGATGTCGTCATCACAGCCAACAACCAATCTATAATTGTAAAATGCACTTGCTGTCATTTCAAACAGTTGCATGTCAGACTTTCTAATGCAGCACGACAGATAATTACATTGAGTAAGCGGCTAATCGATACATTCAAGGACTTTGCAGATAGCAGCGTCCTTGAAGTGGCCAATTAACAATCAGTGCTCAAGTGGACCTTTGACGGAGCAAGTTTAAATATAAATGGTGATTTAAGGACTGACAGATGAAGACCATAGGCGATGAAAAGGCTGCTGATACAGCATGTGGTGTGGCTCTGAGGAAAAGATTAGATCCAGCACTGTTGGAAAAGTGCTCCTCCTCACTTAAACAATTAAGTGGTGAGGCTTACACCAACCAGATAAGACTTGGCTGTGTGTCTGTGCTGTCAAGTGTCTGTATTGGCTGCTCTGCTGCACATTTAGACAGACTTGAAACTTGAATCACTTTCAGCGTGGACACACAATACGGTGCACCTGTAATAACAGCCCCGTCAGTGTGTGTAACACTGGCGGTTTAGCGTATTTCTGGGAAGCCACATAAAGGGCGTTGTGGCGACAGTGTCAGCGAGCAGAGTCTGTGACAGAAGAAAGCTGCCCAGCGTCTCAGAAGTCCCTGTGAATCTCCTCGGTGCGTACAGGCAGCTGATGATACGTGTCGAGGTGTAACATGACGCCCTCATGAAAGAGCAACCAGAAACAATAACAGGGCTCGCCTTCAGCCCTGTGCTGTATCTCTGCTAGAGGGGACAAGGGTCTTCTCTGCTCACTTGGACAAACTTATGGTAGTGTTCAGCATTAATGATTTACAGTGCTTTGTGTGTGTGTGTAACAGTGTGTTTTTAAACTAGAAATTAAAAGCATTCATTAATAAAAAAAAAAATTAAGACTTCATCTAAGACTAATGGTTTCAAAATAGAGTAATACATAATATAACCTATTTAACTTAAATTAAAACATGTGTACCATTTAAAATTATGACAGCTGTGTAAATGCCCCCTCCTCTGAGTCTTTACTTTCTGGGAAAGTGAAACATTAAAAATGAATGTGAAAGTTGCCAGTCTGGCTGTGTAACTAGAAAGTTGTAGCTTTAATGAAGTCTGCGCTACGGCCTGTTATCAGAGTCTATATTAAAGGAAACATTTCACTCAGAATCACAACGTGCAGGTCCACACAAACCCATCTGTGTCACCTGTGTGCAACTGATGTGTTTGCATTAATCTTAACCTAAGTGCAGTTTAACAGGACAAAACTCCCAACTGTCCTTAATTAGTCAAACCACTTTAATACTTTGAAGTTGAAATCTCATGTTTAAAACCACTTGCTAACACTTACAACAGCAGCAAATGTAGCCGCAAGTTAAACCAAGCCACGTGAAAAACAACATAAAGCTTTTAGAAAATAAACCCCCAATGCATGTCTATACGCTTTAAGGACTGTAGGAAAGCACACACAACTTGAGCACGGCACGTTATGCTGAAAAGCACAATAAATGAATAAACTGCTCGAAGAATTAAAAAAAAAAAAAAAAAAAAGTTTAAACAGTTTCTGAAATGGTTCAAATTTCTTCAGTCCTACTGGTTCAAGCGCACAGCGAGCGGCGAAGTACAAGGCGTGAGCTGCGTTTACACTTTTTTACTCGTGTAACTTATTTAAAATTTAATAACGTCGACGGTTAAAGCGAACGTGCAAAGTTAAAACAAGTGGGTTACGTTTAATTGCGAGCGCACGCGAGGATTGCGCACGGGCTCAATCCCGAGTGAGATGTCACTCCGTATCAAAGCGAAATGTCATCAGCTCAGGCAGCAGCAATAGATATGCACCGCGGCCAACATGTGTGTGTCTGAGCGTGTGTGTGTGTGTGTGTGTTTATGTTTTAGAAGAAACTAAAAGTCTCCTTTCAAAATTGGAAATAAAGAAGGCAACGTCCATTACAGTTCGTCAACGGCTCTAAACGTGTTGGGTGCATTTGGCAACTCGCTCCACGCGCTGTCAAAAGATAAAAGGAGGCAAAACAAAAACAAAAAACAAAAACGTAGCGCGAGAACGTTTCACTCTAATCAGCCGTTGAAAAGTCTCATCAAAACCCCTCACGCTCTTAACACAGCGAGGCTTTGTCACGAGACAAACAAACTTACCCAGTGACAAGAATGGTTTGGTTTCCATGTCCGACTGGTAGGTTAGCTCATGCCAGCTGAGACGACCGCGTTTGGGAGTTTTTCGCAGGCGGCCGCTGCTCGAGCAGACCAGACCAGACCCGGGCTCCTGCTCCTGCTCCTGCTCTTCCTGCTGCCGCCGCCGCCGCCGCCGCTGCTGCTCCTCCGGCTGCTGCCGCTGCTGCTGCGGTCCTCTTCAAGAAGACGGGGCTCGGCTCGAAGCGGTAAAAGTGACAGGTCGATGTCTGATAGTCTCAGAAGATAACCTAATGTTTCTACCTCTGTTTGCTCACTCAGTCGCTGCGCTCACACTCCTCTCTCTCCCTCTCTCTCTCTCTCTCTGTCTCTGTCTCTCTCTCTCTCTCTCCTTCTCGTGCTCTGTGTACAACAACTCCAACTACTGGATCTGCACTGCAAAAGGGACCCGTGCAGGGGGTACTCCCACCAACGTCGACCGAGCTTCAGCGACACCACAGACAGAAACGCGAGCTTCGTCGTGAACTTTGAAATTTACAAAAAACAACAACAAGAAAAAAAAAAAAAAAAAAGTAAAGTTAACGTATAAATGCACCGTACATCTCATCCGACGGTTTTTCCGTGAGGTAGAGCTTTTCCAGATCACGTGGCGCAGCTTTCAGCTGAGCAGCAGCTTCTTCTTCGTCTTTTTCGCTGCTTATCTCCTGTTATTTTAACCTGGTCACATCTGAACCAGGGCTGTTGGCTCAGGAGATAGATGTTTCCACTGCACTTACTCACTGCTGAAGCAATTAGCCTATCTCTCTTTAGGGGCTTCTGCAACATAAAAATAAATTAACATAAACCCATTTGCACTGGAGGTTTGTGGTTTGATTGCATTTTATCCTATCCTGATATCAAATCTGGTGTTCTTTCTAAATCCCAAAATGTGTTTAGCTTTGAGAGATTTGAGCTCAAGAGGCACATTCACATTGAGCTAGATCAAGACAAACTGCATTTATTACAAAGGGTCTAATGAAAATATGGTGCGAGAAATAAGCTTAATAAATCCAGATGCTTTACTAACTTCTAAGCGGAACAATGAGATACTGTGTTTATATGGTGTAAAACAACAACAACAATAACAAAAGTAAATCCAGACCATTAAATTGCACAAGTGGAATTGTTATACAGTCACAATACCAATATTTTTGTAAAAACTCCCACACTACATCTGCTAATGTTTATGGGATCTATTGTGTGATCCGCCAACAAGGCGTAAAAAAAAAAAAAAAAAAAAAAAAAAAAAATGAAAATTGTACAAATTTATTGCAGATGCATGAAAGTTTGGGACAGATTCACATGAGTCCCCCACCACCCCCAGGCTAGCTTTACAGCAAGCAGCACCAGGCTCAATTTGCATAACTCTCCCTGCATGTTAGATCTAGATCATTTCCCTGCCATTGTTCTTGCTGCTTTATCTGTTTATGCCTAATTCAAGCCACATCCATCTTGTGTGCACGTCCTCTCCTTAAACACTCACTCCTGCACACGTATGGAGCAGGCACATGTTTCAAGAGAGTGGAAAATGTCCCTGCTTTGAAGGAGAGCACCTCAGATGCAGGCTTTAACTTCCCTTTAACTACCTATACTGTAAAATCCCTTGTGCAGTGCATATAGGAGCAATGCAGCATATACTGTACATACGCTTCCTGCAGTCATCCTCTAGGCCCCTGTGATGAGCCGTCTCCTATTAAACACCTGAAGGTCTTCACCACGTTCATAGAGGCAGGATACATAATTAATGCAATGCATGGCATATCAAAGATCAAAGGCAGCTGAGCAGAAAAAAAAAAGGAAAAAGTTAAGTCTGACTGGGCACTGATTCAAGGTGTGTTCGCGTGTGTGTGTGTGTGCGAGAGAATGTGTGTTTTGTGTGTGTGTGCTTCTGTGTGCAGATGGTTGAGGAGAGAGGGTTGAGGAAGACAAGGCCTTGTTTTTGTGTGAATATCCCCTTCATCTATCTTCCAAGTAAACAATTATCAATCATCACACGACGCCTGATGATGGATAGTCAGACGTGTCATGTTTGCACGATGATGTTAAGTGACTTAACTGGCTGGGTAAAGGCTCATTGGGATAAGGAGGGAGGGAGGGAAGAGTAGCAATTGGACATCCTATTTGTGCTCTCTTCAGAAAGCTGTTTTGCCTCAGGTCCTCTCTCTGTAATAGAAGACAGACACAACATAGTCTTTTTTTAAACGCCTCCATCAGGCCAGGTCCTCTCATCGTCCCGCTACACCGAGCTATTTAATCCTCAGCTTGGGCCATGATTAATAGCAGTCTGACCTCTCACCTCCATTCATATAAATTCTCTGCAGGCAGTTTTGGCTTTCCTCAATGCCTCACACCTCTGCTAGCGAAGGCCTCAAGTCCACACTACACTCTTAATTGCAACATCTCTTGGATCAGCTCTTTCTTTCCCTTTTTTTTCTTTTCTTGTGCTGTCTTTTTCTCCACTTTAAGCAATGTGTCTGGGCCTCAGGGGATGACAGACCACCACTGTTACGATACACTCTGCTATGGTTGCTTTGACAGGCACCCCCTCCTCCTGCTCTTCTTTCTGCTGCTCCTAAAGTGGGTGATAAATGAGACAAGAGCCTTTTGGTCTCCTTTGTACTTTGACCATTCACGACAAGCTCATCCATAAAAGTGATTATGGCCTCTTTCAGTGGCAATGACAATGGTTTCCAATCCTGAGGAATGTATGCATAAACATATGCAATTTTTTTGATACATTTTTTAGTTAATGGTCAGAAAATAGTGGAAAAGGCCAAATGAAATGTCCAACCGATGGTCCAATTATAAAAACTGAGGGGGAAAAAAAGCAAATTTAGGAATCTAAAACAAGTGGAAATTTGACATTTTTGCTGGATAAATGACTCAGTTATGTAATTATCAAAAACGGCTGTAAAATAAGCTATTGGTGCACTGGAATCCCATCAAATTAAGCAAATTAAGCCAAGCCTCCTATTAAAATACGGGAAACAACTTAAAGGGTGCAGTCAGACAAAAAGTTGATGTTGTCTTTATTCGGAGGACATGCCATTTGACATCTCTTCTTTTCTGAACCCTGATTCCACTGCAATGTGACCAGTTGATTGAGTGCTGAGGAAAAAGGTGTGCTACCAGGGACACAAAAGCATGTGAGATCATTAGGGCGTTTACTGAGGTGTTCAGCATTGTCCGCCCTGAGGGAAGGTCTTCATCGTCAGAGACCCGAGTTCACATTCCTTAACCCCAGGGTCAGGGCTTTGTCTGAGGATAACACCGAGGCAACTTCCCCTGCGGAAATCAACAAGAGCTGACAGACTGAACACTGGAGACACACACAGAGGCAGGAAGAGGGACCATCGCGCACACAGAAGCACATATGTGGCTTTTTTTTAATCTAAAAACCAAGTAAACTGTAAGGACAGATGTAGAGGTCCCGTGTCAGTTTGTGCATTAAATACGAATCACATCTACATCATTTAGTTTTGTTGATCACTTTCAAATGTGCTCTGTGCAGTGTTAGATTTTCTTTGTGTGTTTTCTCTGCTTCTGTTCCAAACAGTCACTGGTGTCCATTAACTTGTGTAGAGTGCTATTAGCTGCATCTTGTCTTGTGTACGCACCCTTACCATAAACATGTGTCAGTGTTACACTATTGCAGTAATGCTAAAAAGGATCGATCCAGTTAATTGCAACCATTTGTTTTACCATCTTTACAATTTGTTATTGTTAATATTACACTCAAAGTAACTGGTCTGATCTGGGGACATGTTGGCATGTACTGTACATCTCTACCCACATTGTAGCCTGATTATCTACACCAGTGGTATTCAAAGTTGGGTCTGAGGACCCCTACGGGTCCTTTACAGGGTTCTTCTAGATTCCCAGATAAATATAATGAGAGAAATAATGAGAGAATTCACAACCATTTTCTGTAATAAAAGCAGCAAACAAAACAAAAGACAAAATCTTATCTTGGTCTAATTTGTGTCAGTTTAGGGGTCCTTGATGTAACTACTGATCTACACCACTTTATTTGGGAGTAAAACCAAAAATGAGCAAATGTGACATGTCAGTGGAAAGTCACAGTCACAGGAAAACTCAGCCAAGAACTCAGCAAATTAACTTTTTGAGTACAATCTCAACATTACCAACTGGAATCTAATGTAAATACCCAAGAAGAAGGCCCTAGCTATAATAAAATGAAATAATTTTAAAAATTTTGCATTCAGAGAAAAGTCTCTTGTGCATTACCTTGGAAAAAATAGTTATTTTGTCCAAAAGGAAAATTATTATTATGATTA
Organism: Rachycentron canadum; assembly: GCA_038496675.1. Taxonomy (NCBI): domain Eukaryota; kingdom Metazoa; phylum Chordata; class Actinopteri; order Carangiformes; family Rachycentridae; genus Rachycentron; species Rachycentron canadum. Next base: position 6,009,188 of record CM076666.1, read on the forward strand.
AGTAAAAGTATAAGTTCAGGGAGTGTGTTAACAGGTTTTTGAGCTGTACCAAAATGAATGGAAAATAAATGTGGACATTTTTTCCAAAGTGATTTGTAGTAACTTTGGGTAAAACATGAAAAAACAGTGGTATGGTCCTTTAAAAACACAACCATGGACAGCAGCCATGTTTTTTTCAGAGCTTTTGCCCCTTTTTTGTTTGCTTGCTTGCTTGTTTTTTTTTTTATATACCATACATTAAAAATAAATGCACAAAGCTATTAAACATAGATTTCAGTAATAATTCGGGTTTCAGATGAAATGCCTACAAAGCAAATTTCACCTCATATGCACAACGACAGTTCTCTCTGCTCTGTTTTCACAGAGTTCATTTCATTGGACGTGATAAGAGCTTTGTGGATATCTGCCCATCAAATTGAACTGATGGATGGCATGAATCCAGGCGCAGGGCCAAGAAATGGTAGTTTGAAAAAAGAAAAAAAAAAAAGATCACACAATATTTTCCCAAATGATCCAAGCCCATTCTGCTCAGGGCTGTTATCAATATTGAACATTACATCAGCTGTATCACTGGCTCACCACGCTGCGTTTTGAATGCTGCCATGGGCAGACGAGACTCCCTCAACGGGAACGTCTGAAGCCCAGGCATGCATCATTCTTTAATATCGTATTAAAGTGAAATTGGCTACGTTTAAACAGACACGGCGATAAATCTCGTCAGCACTTGGCAGAAGCTGGTTTTATCACGGAGGGGAGAATCACCGTCCCTGCACAGCATCATCTTCTTACCTACGATTGAGTCCAGCATTATTGCTTGATGATGGAGCTACTGTGCTGCTGGAGCCGACAGATTGAGGGGCTGAATTATGGCTGTGCAAAGGGTTGAAGGTGTAGTCAAACATTTCTTTCTTTTTTTTTTTTTCCTTTTTGGTCTGGAGTTGAAAGAGGACAGGAGATTAAGTACACGTTGGAAGGTTAAGGAAAGAATTAATTGCATTACTGATTCAATCAATAATTTGCATTTTTCAATTCATTGCCTATTGCACATTATGTAAGGTCTGACTTTTTCCAAACCCTCAGTCAGTTCTTGCTACCAGCTCTGTTTTGGAATTACAGCAGAACTCCCAATTTGTTTTGATTTCCTCTTATGTACAGAATATTAAAAATTTCTTCAAATGTGCTGGAAACTAAACTGTCAACCATAGCCTGACTAGATCCACTTGCGTCACAAATTTACATTTTACAGAAAGCATTTTTTTTTCAGCTCAGCTGCTTTGCATTGCATTGTTGCTGATCCAGCTTCCTAATCCTGCATTGCTTTGCAATTTTTGTGACACGCAATCAGAGCACATCCTGCAACAATACAGTTCTGTCTTAAAGGGTGAACATTTTAGAGGCTGGATATATGATTGGCTGGTTAAAGTGTCTGTCTGTGTGTTTGTTTTTTCACTTATTTGCTTAAATGTGCTTCAGCTGCAAATGCATAGTGAAATGGAACAAAATCACGAAAAGCATTACGGTTAATACGTAAAGGTTAAAAAAAGAATGCAAAAACTATATTTTTCCTTTAAGTGGCACATTAACCTCAGAGAACCCTCTAAATGTCTGATATTGGTCAATAGATTTGTCCTAAGTGACTTCCTCTCCAGTCCGTACAGTGCAGCTGGGAGAGAGTGCGACACTGTTGGACTTCAGCTGGGTAAACATTCCCCGCTGAGGCCAGAGATCTTGTGTACACACAGGGCACAGCGCACGTTCAGAGAGGGGGGCCTCACAGCCGCCGCGAGGATGGATGGTCTAACTGGGCCAGAGTCCATGTGGGCACAGCAGTCGAAATATGACAAGAGACCACCCCCGTCTGCTGAAACCATTAAACTCGGATGAACGGGTACCAGCTTGGGTTGTAAGGCTGTGGATGCGGCACGAGCACACTTCTTTCCTCAGTGTGTTTGTCAAGATGCACACGTGTTCACGCTGCATGTTAAGTGATCCTCTCACCGCCCGTGAAGGAAATAGACTCAATGGTGCTTGAAAGAGACAAAGAGAGTCATTTTGACTGAGAGGAACATCAGAGGGAAGTGAAGTAAGAGGACACCTCTTCTACGGCTCCTTAATGCTCAACTACAGACCGGCAGTGTGGCAGTCACCCACACGTGCACAAAAAACTGTAGCTAATAATAAAACCTCAGTGACTCACACACGGCAGATGTGATCGAGATAATCCATTTTTCTTTGCTGAAATCAAAGTCATTTGTCCTGTCTTTGAAAGGAGGCCTGTGGAGATATCAGGGCTAGACATTAGTGTGTCCGCCGAGCCCAGTTAGCCCGGGGGATGTCAAGAGTAACAGTGATGCTATTTGTCTGGATTAACCCTCCTCACAGGACTCGTGTTGCTTCTGCCAGTGAGACATGTACCATCTTCATCTTCACTGTATTCGTGTCTTTCATTGTTTGTGTCCTAATTTGCAGGATATCAAAAAAATGTTGATAGATTTCAATTAACTGTGACCTAATGTCTGTCAGTCCATTGGCCACAGAAATATGAATCAGATATTAGGTGTTAGACGACCATAATTCTGTTTTATTTTTGACTCATGACTCCTGTTACGAGGGGAATAGACGCACGGCAAATCTTAGCCATTTCTGCCAAAACTCAGCAATTTCCACTCATATAACAAATTTCATTCAATTGTCCATAAATGGGGTAAATAAAATGCTCGACTGAGCTTGACTCAGTTTATCATTTCTTGGGTCTCACTCTTCTATAATTTGTCGCCAACATCTTCTGGTTATGGTCTATTTGACAAAAACGTCCATAAAACTCAAAAGCATCATGTGATTGATGATGAATTGATGTTGGCACTTTGCCAATATAGGTACTTCTGAAGCAACATATCACAAATTTAAACAGCTAGAAATCTTCCCAGCAGGCACCAGACACGGGGCCTGTAACGACTCTGACAGAACAAATGGAAATGAAAATCAGACTGACATAAAAACCCAACACTGACTAACTGACAACGTCAAGTTTGGGTTTCGCTCGTGACTAGATTCTCTGCATTTCTCATATCATGGCATTGGCATCAGACATTTAGAAGATGTTGCTTTTTGGTTACTTAGCTAACTTCTAATGTGTTGTCATTATAGTGTATCAATAGTGTATCAATAGTGACATTGTGCTGACCTTGAATTTCCAGTCCTGACAGTACAACCTGGTCAGTTGCATACCTCCTGGCTGGAGGAATCTAACTCTATTAAAATTTTGCACAATTCATCCTTGTACAAAGGCATAATTTCAAGGATTTTAATATTCTCCAAAAACAGTCAATTGTGTGCATTTTGATGCAGGTAACCTTTAAACATCAATATAAAAACTGTGTGGCCTTGGCAGAGGCAAGTGCTCTCTCGATGCCTCTTACTTGGTTTTTTAAAATATATTTATTTTAATGGTTAATGGTTTTAAATCAAAGACTGTGTTTCCGATAAAGTTCCAAAGATCAAGCAAGAAGAAGAAAGAAAAAAAACATTTTCAAACTTTTTTTGAAAGAAGAGTGAGAACAGCTCTATCTTCTCAGCAGACTACTGGAGAGCCAGGCTTCCTTCACACTTAAGCTGCCTGTGAACTGTGAGCACAGTGCTGGGTGTGTGTGTGTGTGTGTGTGTCTGAGCCACACTCTCACCATGATTTACAGCTCCTCGCACACTCTCCCCTTCTGTCTGCTGGTCAACTGCCATGGTGAAGGCAGCTACAATGGCTGGCTATGAAGCACCATAAATCTGGACACTTCCTACCACTGTCTCCCACTTCAAGGGGAAGCCCGTCCTGTTGCAAACGTGATTAACCCCCTTCCTTTCTGTCCACAGCCCCCTGCACATACACACCCTGCAACCTCCCTCCTCCTCCTCCCCAACAAGAGGCCCTGCTGCAGGGAAAAAAAACAGGGCCTCCTTCACACCTCAGAGGCAAGGAACCTTCCAGATCTGCCATTCCTTCCCTACACAGGAAATAACTAATAAAGCATATCCTAGACTTTGGCTGAGAGTTGGAAAAAACTAACAGAAAAGGAAACAAAAATGTATCGTGATATTCCCTGCAAACTGATAGCAGAGAAACGTACCGAAAGGACTGTATTTTAAATAATGTAGCAGACCTATACATCCTCCACATGAACACAGGAATAAAAACTTGAATTACACAATGCGAGTTACAGTATCCCTCCCTCACAATATGCTAAGTATAAAAGCAAACACTTTTTTCTTTAAGTTTTTATGAAAGTGCCTCTCAATGACAAAGTAAGAAAAAAAGTTTTCAAAAGGCTTTCAAACTACAAAAGACTTGTTCAAGATGAGTGAAGCGATAGTCCCAGCATGCCAATTTGCAGCTTAGTAAGGAAGTTTGCTCGGTGCTGGGAGGTTTTTTTTTTTTAGAGCAGATATAGAGACGTGTTGTCATTGAGCTGCCCGAATGCATCTATGAAATTTCAGATGAAAAAGAGGGGGCGAGTGGTGGTGGTGGAGGTGGCGGTGGTGGTGGTGGGGGGGTATGTTGCGCTGTCAGCGGAGAGAGAGAGAGAGAGGGAGGGAGAGGGAGAGCAGGTCCTTCATTGAACTGTGGCAGCAGACTATGAGCCTTCAGCCGATGCCCCAGCCCCAGCCATGTGTAGACTTCTCCAGCCCGGAGGAAGCACACACCTCCTTGAAACATACATAGACACATGCTCATTATCACCCACTTGCATGCACAACAACACACAACATAAGCTATCTTTCCATCCACTCGCCTACTTACACACATAGAGAAACACAAGCAGTAGCAATAAAACGCACATTCAAGTACAAAAGAAAAAAAAAACTGCACACACACACACTCACACACACACACACACACACACACACACACACACACACACACACACACACACACACACACACACATACACACACACACACTTGCATACTCATTATTCATGGAGAAACACACACAGATGCTTGATCTCTTCACTGTCAGTCAGGCTCTTAGTTGTGGGCTCCAGCTGAGGACACTGATGTAACATTTTTTGAGAAACTGTACATGGCCAATTGAGCTGCGCCAGTCAGAAATCTTTGAGCACTGATGTAGCAAAACAAAGACTCACAGGCTGGTAAATAGTTTGTTGTTTCTAACATTGGCACATTTTGACCCTTAGTGTATTAATTGGCTCTTAAATTAGAAGAAGAAGAAAACAGACATTTGTATTAGTGGGTGAAACCTGTTGTCTGCTTCTGACAACACATCTTATGTGTTGTCAGAAGCAGACAACAGGTTTCACTTCTTACAAATGGGCTAAGTGAAATACAGTCTCTTATTTAGCAGCTGTTGAGGGTATAGCTGCTTTAATTAGTGATTAAAATTCATGCAGGAGCCACTGTTGTTACATGCTGCATATTCATGTTAACTTCACCGGTACCTGAGGTGAACTTTGCCATCACTGTGACTGAACCAAAGTGACAGAGATAGTACCTGAAACTGGCATAAACTGAGATGTCTTTTTTTTTTTTTTTTTTTACAAATAAAATAAGAGAAGATAAAGAAGATAAGATTAAGAAAATGTCACATGAGCAACCACCGACTCTGTATTTGGACTAGATTAATGACCAGTAATGACACATAAAGACATATCTCTCATTTCACTGCAGAAGCTAAACAGAGCATTGTGGGTGATGTTTCCTGTATATACTGAAAATCACAACCACACAATGACTATTCTAAATGTAAAGTGTCCTTTTTTTTTTTTTTTTAACAGTCCAACTATTTATGGAAACTAAATACTGATGCATCTGCAGCATACATCAACATGGGAAATCCTGTATATGCTGTTAGACAGTATAGGAGTGTACATGGTATATACACAAGCACAGCACTCATGCATGTTAGATTCTTACAGGTAAAGCTACTTTGTTTTTCTTCCCTGATGAGTGTAAACAAGGAGTGGACAGAAACTGCTGTGTACTGTTTAAAAATACTTAAAGAATAGCTTGTGCTCTGGCATCTCAAATCCAGGGTCTTTTGTGAGAACCAAATGCCAAATTATTCTTGAATATCTGTGGTAACATGCCAAATATATATCTCCATCCATCTATGAGCACCACTGCTTGTCTGTGCAGGGTCTGGTCTGTGCAGAGGGGGCTGGAGCCAATACCAGCTGGGTGACGGTGGGGCACACCCTGGATAGGTCGTCAGTCTATCACAGGGTCGACACATAAACAACCATTCATGCTCACATTCACGTCTAAGGGCAGTTTTAGAGTCACCAGTTAAACTAACCTGAATGTCTTTGGAGTACCTGCAGGGAACCCACGTAGCAAAAGGGAGAACATGCAAGCTCCCCACAGACAGGGCCCAGGCCTGGGGTTCAAACCCGGGACCCATGCTGTGAGCTAACAGTGCTAACCACTGCACCGTGCCACCGCAAATATACATCTGCTATGAATTAATATTTTTGCAATATTTTTAGTTGATATTCAATCAAGTGTAAAGACATTAAAAATACAAAGTATAAAAGTATAAAATCAGATTTCATAGAATTAAATATAGTCAAATGTAAAAAACAAACCTTATGTAAGATGATGATAAACAAAGACCAAACAAAAAGTCAGGTGGGTGCTGGTTCAGAAATAATAAATGCACTGATTGAAGCCAGAACATTAAAAGAGAAAAAAAGTGTGTGTTTCTATTGGTTCTGCTGCACTTCAACACCACCTTGAAAACATGCACAAATGGCTGTCCTTCAAAACTCTAACATTTTAGGTTTTCAGCATAAAAAGATGATGACAGCATGCTAAAACAGAAAGTAAACAACCACACAGAAGGTGAAAGCCAGTGGTGACTCGATGTGTCACACACATCCTCATGACGAATCCTCACGCCCTGTTTTCGTTGTAACCGGGTCTCGGGGGACCAGAGACTTGCTCCTCCAAGTGTTTGATTAGAAATTATTCACCTGAGTCTTTACCACCCTTCCTCTCTGCTAATAGAGAAATACTGATATGAGCCCATTAGCCATATAATAATTTACACTAGAGAGACCTGTGAAGGAGCCGCCACCTGCTCTTCCTGCTTTTTGCCCCCACTTCCCCTCCCTGCACGCCCACATCTGAAAGCATGATGAGATCATTATGTTGTTATTACAATAATGCCATCGATGAAGTCCCAATGCCAGGAACAACACCTGTTTGATGCCGCCTCGGGGACATCCTCAGCAAGCAGCCGGCATCTTTTATTTGTATTTTTATTTTTTTCAGCTGAGGGGAGAAAATAAATAAATGGCAGAGCAACGCTGTTTATGCAAATCTCATTTCACATGCATCTTATGTCCTGCCACGCTTGCTTGGCAGCGCACAGCTGAGATTGTGGGGCAAATGACAGTGCAGAGGCTTAATATGAGTGATTTCCTCTGTAATGATAATGCGATTGAGCACACCGTTTGTGGAGAGCACAAAGGGGCACATGAATAAGAGAAGGTTTGGAGTCAAAGTACAAATGATCGGGGGGTGGGGGGACTCTCTGGGCCACCCTTCCTCTCCCAGGCAGTAGATACATTAAAGCATGTTTTACTTCTCAGGCAGAGTACAGTCTGCTGTGTATGTGAGAGTGGATCACACCATATGGAAGTCGTCAGTGAGTGAAGTCTGCTATTGTACTGCAGTGATGTATGAGTCTATCTAATGGATTGCTGTCAACATGCAGTATTTTTTGTGTCACTCTGGCTCTCACTCTCCATTGTTTTCTTCACATTGATTTCTTCTTGATTTTTTTTCCTTTTGGCCACCTGGGAACGGTGGAAACAAGCTGTAAATACAACACTGACGTTGTCGTGGCTCTCAAAAGAGACCAAGAGCAGAGCTCGAGAGTCAGATGTGGAAGTAAAGAGTCCAAAAAAAAAAAAAAAAAAAAGAAAAAAGCTGGGCTGTGGTACATGCAGTTATTCTCCATGTGACATTGACGGTGTCTCTCCAGGGAGAGTTTTTGGGGGCACTTGGGAGCAAGGTGAGTGGTTGCTTCACTGATTTTGTGGAGAGTGGACAGGTTCATGGGAAACTGTGTAAAAACTTGAATCTCTCCTTTCTGGGTACTCATATGGTAATGAATACATACAGTCAGTTCAAGATGAGCATCTATCTCGCTGGGTAATTCTTGAGCAGCTCGTTCATGTTTAATATGGTAAGACAAGCTGTAATAAAAAGCATCATACTGAGAGGAAGAGTTTCCCATACTTTCTGTGACAACCGTCGATTCAATCACCTGCCGTTCTCCCTGTCGCAGGTTTAGCAGCCCACTTGCCGCCTGAGCCGTGGGATTGAATGCTTTCGTTAATGCTACTGCAAACACCTGAGCTTTCCCACTTGGCACCCACCTTTGCACCTCAACACTATGATTGCAGTTCAATCTCTCGTCCCACATGTGTCTTGGCCACATCACAGCAGCATCATTATCATCTAATGTGACTGTAACCATCTCAAAGGACAATAAATGTTGTTCACCAATCAGATTCAAACCAAATATCCAAAGGCGGCTTTTGTTAACAGACTTTCTTTCTGATGTTCCTTCTTTTAGACACCTGTTATTGAAACCAGAGCGTAAATACAAGATAGGTTTTCAGATATTAAAAGTGTCTCATCCAAGTCAAAACACCATGTATCAAAATCATGGGCCACGTTATGAATGGGTTTAGGTGCTGGTTTTATAATCTACCAATTAGCATCCACCAAATCCACGACTTTTCAAAAGCTGTTGATTCCATCTCATCATCAGAACTTTCTCTAATTCAGTGTCAGTGAATTTGCTTATAAAGAGGTGCATTAAGTGAATATCAAAAGGCGCCTGTGTTTCATTCGCTGAAGATCCAGACAGGGGCTCAACATCAAAGCACAATCCCCCGTCACATGTCCACATGTTGGACAGATACCTCCACTCTGACAGAGCTGCTGTCATTTACATAGCACAGTGGAGAGACACAATCAAAAGGCAGGGACATCAAAAAGCTGCCATGGTTTTTCTTTTTTTTTCTCCCTCATTTCATTTCTGCCTCTCCAACCTCTCCATCATCCCCCTCTCCACAACTCCTAATCATCAACCAAGCGGATTAGCATGTCACTGCTGGGTGTCCCATTCTTATTCAGTGGGGCCCCAGATTTTTTTCTCTCTCTTTCTCTCTCTGTATTCCTCTCCTCTTCTGGGGAATCTGCCATTTCATCAGAGCGTGCAGTGCAGGAGTCACCAGTCGGCTAACTTCATTGTACAGATGGGGTCAGGGGCAGGTCAGCTCCCAGGATCCTCCAGAAAGGAGAGGTCCTGGCCTGGCTGTGCCCTGCAGTCTGTACACCCTCACCCTGCTCCCGGCCTGTCCTCATCTTTGCCCCCCCCTTCGTCTCCACAACGTTGCCCCCCCAAGACCAGAGATGCTCTTGAGGTCAGCTGCCTATTTGCGAAGACACTTGGCTCTCCACAGGGGGTGAGATATCCTTTACAAGAGCCCCTGTCATCTGCACAGTGACTAATGAAGCCGGCTCGGTGACAAGTACTGATGAGCTGCCCCAGGCTGGTCTGGGGTCCATTGCTCCACTGCTAATGACACCAACTGTGGCTCAGACTCTCCTTACTCCTGCCTTGACAAGTTTCTAATGTGGGTCTCATCACTTGTAGGTTCTCAGGCAACAAACATGTCAGCTTTTGTTTATTAATAAAGCTCAGCTTTATGCAGTAACCAGCAGCAACTGGCTGCTGGCTCTTTAAAAACACTGGGTTCCCATGGTCTGATGCCTCATTGGCATCTGCACAAAGGAGAGAGATGAATGGGCCCAAAAGGCCTGATAAAACATTAACATGGACAGTTGGTCCGATGGGAGGAGCAGCACAGATTAAAAGATGACTCAGTTTTTGCGAGGCAAATTTCATCCTCATGATTTCTCAGTGCGGGCGGAAAAAAAAAGTCTTCAGAATGAAAAACAGAGCTTTGAAAAACAACAAGACATTAATGAAAAACAGCAGGCTGTTGTGCTGGTGTCTCATTATTTAGAGTGTTTGTGCTGTAGAAAGTCATGCATGCAAAAAAAAAAAAAAAAAAAAAAAAGACAAACAAGACAACCTGTGGCATCGGTGTTTGGTTTGCAGAGATGCAAAGCTGGACACAGAGCATTGCTCTTCCACCTCCAGCATCACATCAACTGGGGCAGAAACATTCATTATTCACAAGCTCTGTGCATGAATTATGTAATGTGATAGGTCATTCCCAACGCCTGAGATGCAGGAGTTTTAATAGAAAGCAAATAAGGGCTGCCAGAGGACAAAGTAGTCCATAGTGGCACCAGCCGAAAAAAAGAAATTTACTATGTGTGGAGTGAGTTTCATGCTTTTCTGTCATTTCTTTCTTCAGCAACTTTTTTTCTCTTTACTTTTTTAACCAGCTAGCATGCATTTTAAATCAGACAGAATGTTGCATTTTTCATCAAAAGATATGTTAAGTTGTCGTTCTCTGTCAAACTCTGCCTTACTTCTAATTCCTATTGTTGTCTCCTGCCTCCCGTTCTTTACAAACCATAATGAAACCACTACTCGTATTGTTTACATTACTGCTTGTTGCACATTCAGCATGTTCTCGGATTAAAGGAGAGGACATTTACAGATTTGGTTTGACGTTGCAAATTTGTCACAATTTGAGAAGTTTAAATTCTTTCTCAAAGGATTGACATTAAAAAAAAAAAAAAAAAAAAAAAGCTATTGAACCCCTAGAGAAGTGAGTGATAAACTTTAATAGAACTTGATATATAAGTTTTTCCTTTTTTTGAAATGCTGTAATATGTGTAAGAGTTTAAAAGAGTCTCAGGGACATATTTCGCATTTCAGTCAGTTACATCGAGCACACTTATTTTTTTTTATCAAGTTGTTCTTCAAGAGTAAAATGGTTTGGAGTGAAATAAAATGCACGGCTCAGTTACAGACTTATGTAACCTTATGTAACACGGATGAAAAAGACAGGTTTTGGTCCATGCTCTCAGCTGGCACTGGCACTGCCAAATGGTACGAATGAATTTACATATAAATATAATACAATCAAATAAGCATAAAAGCACCAAAACTATCAAGATGTAACCGTATTCCTTTGGTAACTTGTAGGTGGATCTGGCTGTTATGTTTTTGTTGAGCTTGTCACTACTCTAGTCAACTTTATGTGCACGAGGCACATGAATATCTTAAATCTTGAACAGTCATTTTAGGACAGCAGGGGGAAAAAAAAAAGAAAACAGGGGGGTGTCCATTACACACCACTGCGTCATGACCTTAGAATGATTTCAACACGAACGTTGAATAGTTATCTGCAGATTCACTCTGTAGCAAGGTGATATAAATGACAAATGGTCTGTCGGAGGCTCTCAGAGAAGCGGTCATAATTGAACCATCTGCACAGACTTTGCTGTAAATATTTCAGCAGTTATGGACTAACCATTCCATCTGTGCATCCCTCCCTCGTTCTCTTTTCCTCTTACTGTTTTCTCATAATGTGATTTATCAGGGGTGGAATTTTGGTCTTTAGTGATTTTTTTCCCTTGTCATGTCTTTAGTGTTGGGGGGGTTATTCTTTAATGTGCCTATTTCTAAATATATCGAGTTTTCTAAAGAGGGGACACTCTTTTCTACCCCCCCCCCCCCCCCCCCACACACACACACACACACACACACACACACACACACACACACACACACACAACCTGAAGCACTTATAGCTCCATGCCAAGGATGAGAGAGAATATTTAATTTAAAAAGATGAAAAAAAAAAGTGCCAAACCCTTCCTCGGCGCATGCAGTTGGAGAGGCCACAGCTCGCTGTTGTTTCTCCCATGCTTGCCTGCTGTGAGCACATGGGAGGGAGCCCAACATATTCTTTTATTTTGTTTTGGTTTGTCTGGAAACAATGAAATTAGCCGGAGACTGTGGAGCTATTCCAAGGGGCAGGGGTTCTTTGCAGTTTTTTTTTTTGCTATACCGTAATAACTGTATTTGCTTGCATAATTTATTCCCATTTCTCTTGTTTGTCTCATTGCATACTAGAACTTAATCAAACACCAAGAGGCTTGTGCACACGCAGCTTGTGATTGCTGCAAAATGCATATATTGTACTGGATTTATGGATTATTTAAGGCGCTCTTTATATGCACTCTACAGTTTATTGGTTGGAATTATTTTCTATAAGTGTTTTTTTCTCTAAATGGATAATGACTCAAAGCTTCAGAAGAATGTGGCTGCTTCTACATCCCCACCCCCACCCATTTCCTCCAACACATATGCACATCCAAATTTGTTCCCAGGTACATGGTTCGGTTTGAAAATGGTCTGGTATCCTCCATCAGATATTAAATCTGGCACCTGTTTTCAGCCATCATTTAAAAAAACTCCACCACAACACACACAACACACCACAAGCTGCAGTTTTTACATCACAATCCCTTTGTTCTTACATCTTGGAAGAATGGTGGGGAATAAAAAAGGAAAAAAAGAAAAAGAAGAAGCAGCTTAGCCATAATACAGAGGAACAATAACGTATGCACAAGGACTTGGACAAAAACTAATCATGTTTTCCACAGTGGGATGGAGAGCAGAAGCACTTGACAGAATTTTAACTCGTTTTCTTTCTCTCCTCTTTCCAAGGACTGCACTTCAGCATGGGGGTGAGCACAACAACGAACCCTACGGGACCGCTCTATTTAAATTCCTATACAGATTGACTTGGGCCTTTATCTGTCACTGCTCAGTGTCTGCTCATTGTTCGCACGTAACATCCTATAGACAGAGTTTGCGTGAAAAAGACCAGCTGTGCAGAAAGACCTCTTTCCATGCATTTTTTCCGACAAACCAACACAAGGAAAAAAAAAATAAAAAAAATCACACATCGAACATATGGAAAATTCCTCTAAAGTGTGACAGAAAACATATAAATGACCGGTAAACCTGCACCAATGAATGGGGCATAGACAAGGCAGTGTGTGCAGAGGCGGAGGCCTCATGAAGCAGCACTGTGTCTCAGGCTTGTAAAAGCTTCTCATACAGGAGGCGACAGGAGGCTTTAGAACCGCTTGTCATATACACTAAAGTCTCCACATAAAGGAAGGTGTGGGGGTAGGCAGGGAAGGGAAAAGAGCCCCCCTGCACCACCCCAAACAGCTCTTCATGAAAATCGATCATTTTTGATGGACAGAGGAAGGAAAAGAGAATAACAGGTGAGAATAACTGGTGTTGTGTTTCGCAACACAACGCTGCAAAAAAGAAAGAAGAAAAATCTGTAACACAGTTTTCCTGCTTCCTGCTGACACTTTAGACAATAAAAAATATTTTCAGAATTAGGTGTGCTTGGTTTTTATTGTGAATTCATCACTTAAGTTATTTCTTAAGTTAATAATGCCAAACGTGTGCATTTCCAGCATCTCATATCTGACATACGGCTGATTTGCTTTGTTTTATATCATTTTGAATTCAGTTAGTTGCAAGACGTATTTATTTTATTCACTATGCAATTCATCAATTGACAAATTACTGGTAATAAAAATAGCTGTTAGTTGCAGTGCTACACCTGTAATAGATCTTAGAGGGCAGGTCATTAGAGCTGAGGTCCATCCTCCACTTGTCCACCTCTATCATCCAACAGATGCGTTATATAGAGGGGATGAGTTCATGTTGTGTAGTGACCATAACTCTGTCCATCTCGCTGTGGTCCTGCTCCCATCACAGTTGGAAGTATGACGACAAGACGTGTCAGTGGCTTTGTGCATAATTGCAGCCAAGACGGATGGCCCGGTGCCGTACGCGCCCAACTGCTCCCGTCCATTTTTCTTTCTGATGAACGAGGAGAGGGACAGCACCCTGTCATCTGCTGCGGCGCTGCCACTGGTGACCCGTTGTAAATCTCTCGCTCAAAGTCACCCTTGCATAGAGATGGCAGAGGGGGGAAGGGTGAGTGGGGAAACTGGATTGGTTCTCCTCTCAAACACGTGCACATAAACACACCGCAGACGCTATTGTAGACTCCACGACCACAATGGGAAAACACGGTGATAAATATTTTGTGTTTACTTAGTCTCTGTGGTGCTGGTTGTTCATGAAGCTTCAAATTCTTTGAGAATGAAAGTTGTTGATATTTTGACCTGTAAAATAAAATTCTTCAGTAACTGCATTTCTTTGTTTTCAATTCAGATAAAATTGCGAACGTTTCAAAAAGTGGACACAGATTCAAATCAAGTGACAAACTCAGTCACAAGGGTTACTTTCCTGTTACTTTTTGTGTGAAGCTGCTTGATTATTTTATATATATATTCTTCAAAGGAATTTCAAAGGACACATTTTTTTTGGCCTGGAACATTGAGTACACAGAAATACTTGATGTTCAAGTTTAAGTGAGAAAACTGCAACTCAAAACAAGAAAAAAAAGGTTTTAGCTTTTTATCTTTCAACATCATGTTCAGGGTTGAGGACAATTAAACAACAGGAAAAGTAACTTCAACAGCTGTCAGTAGTTTAAAAATGTGCTCGACAGTTCACTTACAAAGTCCAAATGGAATCTTTCCATCAATCTGATGGGAACAGACTTGTAAAGCTGTGTACACTGACTTTGCTAAAAATTGGAAAATACCAAGTGTCAACCCACTGTGACGTCACCCATTGGTTTGTGAGCGGCTGTTTTGAAGCCTCCAGTTTGTAATTTGACCATCACCATCTTGGTTTTTCTGAAACCAGAAAAAGAAACATTTGTACACAAAGGTGAGCTGATGAGGAGTGAGGGGTGGATCTGACCTGCTCTGCTCTTAATCATCGTGTTTTTTTCCTCTAAATGGGACCATGATTTAATAAATTCAACATCATGTTGTATTGAAGAAGACTTGAAAATAAAGCCTGAGACCATAAATTAATTAGGGAAACATTTGCTGAGGTAATAAATCAAGTGAGAAGTGGAGCATTTTTCCAATAGACTTCAATACAATCTGACTTCTTTTACAACCAGTGGAGTCACCATCTGATGGTCATTAGATAGCATGCATGTTTGAGACACTTCACTTTTCAGACACAGAACCTATGCCCACTTTCATATGATAAAGACTCTCTAAGCGACACCAGAAACTGAACGACTTATAATAACAGTCAAAAGTCATTCCAGTGGCTCACCTGGTAGAGCTCTTACTTCAAGACCTAACCGCAACGGCCTGGGTTTGAGTCTAACCTAAGGTGCTTTGCTGAACATCAACCCCACCTTTCTCTCCCATTGAAGCTATCAAAACAAAGGCAAGACGTGTTCCCAAAAAAAAAAAAAAAAAAAAAAAAGTGATCATTGCTTGAAAACACTGAGTCAGGCCTGTTTTCTAACCTACAAAGCTTCATAAATGAGCTAGTGAGTGAATCTCAAAAGAAACTGCGGAGGACTGACTGTAGGAATATCAGCAGGCAGCCCACACCATGGGCTCATACCATTGACTCTATGTACAGGTTTTGGACACGCTGTCCCACTCAGATGTCAGAGACTCATAAAAACAATGGGCAGTAACTGTGGTGCACTGTACAGTAAGTAAGTGGGAGTTGACTTTGAGTGATGGAGGAGAAAGAGAAAACCCAGCCTGACCCTCATCCAGAGCAGGGTCCCCTCACACGGTTCCCTTTGAAGGCTTTTTCTCTCTTTGCGCTGTCCCGTTCAATCCCGGATTTATGCCTCTGCCTCCTAACTCCCCTTTGATAGCTGTTTGTTCTGTGTGGCTTTGACTAAGGAAAGAGCGGTGTATGAAGGAGGCAGGACATTAAAGTCTCCAGACGTTTCATATACTACTCTGTGTATCACTGACTGTGACCTGGCGGTGCCTCAGACGGCGCGTGGATGTTTTTGTTGTTTTTGTTTCTGTTGTGGAAATCGCAGAGTGAAGAGGTGGCGACGCAAGGGTTACCCCGATGGGCTGTGTTTGTGTTTTGTTTGTGTTTTGTGTTTCTGTCGCTTTGGGTTGTTCCTCTCCTCCTGCTCATTTCCCATCCTGGATCTTGCAAACTCAGAAAGTCTCCTCACTCACCTCTTCCTCCCCTTTCTCTTTTTTCTTTTTCTTTTTCCCCATTCACTCCTCCTTTGCTTCACTTCTCAGGAAATAACCTTCTATTGCCTTTTCCAGTCCCAGAGGACTGAGAGATAAAATCCCTCCTCGGTCTAGGGGGTTCTGTGAAGATAGCGTAACAGTCTTTTCTCACAGTCACAGCTCCAGGCTCTGTGAGGAAGCCTCTGCCCATCCTCCCCTCCCTCCCCTTCCCCTTCCCCTCCTCCCTCACTCCCTTCCTCTTTCTAACTTTCTTTGCCAGATTGGCTGCAGTTCTCAACAAGGTATGATAGTTCTGAGGAGGCAGTGGAGCAGAAGACGTGGGCCTGGCAGCTCCCAGCTGGCAAAACTCCCCTCACATTTTCATGCCTCCTCTCCCAGCTGGTGCCATCGACTACTGTATACTGGCCACCATTTCCATCAACATGCCAAAGGAGTCTGGATTGATGCTGTCACTCCACACACAAGTTAATTTACATGAAATCATTCATTTTCATCATTCAGTGGAGCTATTGTCAGGCTGAGCTGTCAGTTGCTCCGTTGCTTTGGTCCAGACTGAAATATCTTACATGGATTGCAATGAAAGTATTGACATACATTCATGGTCCCCAGTGGATGACACCTATCAATTTTAATTATCCTCAGACTTTTCCCAATTGCGCCACCTGCACATTGGTATTTCTTCCAGAGTGAACCAAACACTGTTTGCCATGAGACTGACTCATGTCACTCATGTCCCATTAAGGAGGTATTAAAATTACTGTGGTGATCCTCTGACTTGTCATCCAGCCTTTGAACTCTGAGGTTAGCATGCTAAGCTAAGATGGCAAAATGCCATATCAGCATGTTAACATTGTTATAGTCAGCCTTTTAGCAATTAGCATCACTCTGATTAAAGCTGCGAGCTTGATTGTAGAGTCTTGGTATTGTTTTTGTGATTTTAACAAAAACATATTTAACATAGTCTACATTAAGTCAAAATAAAACAACTGCAAAGTCACTGTTCTCCATATGAGTACTACAGCATTAGAGTACTACAGTATTAGCTCCTGTCTGCTTGCTTTATTCTACCCATACAATTTGTACTGTAAGCACCTGCAGACATAAACAAAAATATAAAGTAACAGTGATGACTATCAGCACAAAAGCAGTTTCTAGAAAGAAGCAGTGGGTAAAACCAGGTGGGACCTGGTGTGTGTACGCTTCAAGCCATGGAGCAGCTGAAGCTGCTCCATGGCTTGAAGCGGATAGGCCACAGTGTTTGTTTAACCTTATCAGGAGTTGTCATCCACACTGGTCGGCGTAGAGTGGATTTCAAAAAGGAAACTCCATTTATTACCTTCATGTGAAGCTCACTTCCCCCAGAAATGAGCCTCACACTATAAAAACAGCCATTCATATTAAAGTGTTATTTGAGCAGATTTTAAGACTACTCTGGTTGTGTAATTGTGACTTATCTTAAATTTGGGTTCTAGCATCTACAACCCAGGATAAGCCAGAAGACAGAAGGAAAAACAACACTATTTTTACATTTATATATATATATATATATATATATATATATATATATATATATAAATGCACACACACACACATAAATATGCATATATATAAGTGAAATAAGACCCTTCCTTGAATCTTTATTCATCCTTGAAATGTCTTTTTTTGTTTTATTTTGCAGCTGAAAAAAAGTTATTTTTGATTTTCCTGAAAAGATATGGAACGATTAAGCTGCAGTGACCTGTTTGTTTGACCTCCATTCAATTTCTTTGCTATTTTAATGCCTGAAACTCATTCTGACACAGGACACTGTTGTCTCAAACAATAATCAGTTAACCTTTCCCAAGAAGTCAAATGCCGTCTTTGGGTGGGTATTAAAGATCACCACCTGAGCTGACAGAAAGATAACAGTGGACTGACGCTGGGTATGCCAACATGAATTCATGAAAAAAAACAAAAAAAAGTAAAAAAACAAAAAACAAAACAGAACTGATCTTTTGTCTTGCTCAAAGAAAACCTCCTGCGGCTCCTGGAATATGTTCATTCAAATCATCACTCGTGCATTAACTTAAGATGTGTGAGTTGTAGCTGAGCACTCGAGTGTTGTGAGATGACAAGCTGCAAACTGGAGCAACAGATATAGCAAACAAGGCAAAATACTGTAACTGTACTCTCTGGTTTATTGAATCATTATTGATCCAAATGGTTTGACCTGATGAAATCACATTCGGTATATGACTTTTTTTCTTTGATCACTTTTACCTTTCTCTTATTGTTCATGTGTAGCTCTTAATAACTGTGCATGAAGAAATACCTCAATGAAAGCTGAAAATAAAACCATATTCAATGTTCCCATTAGACAGTAGCCTTGGTGATGTCATCAGGGTTCGTTCAGACTTCAGCATTTACCAGTCAGGAAGTGCCTAATGTAACTGCTATTGAGTTGCATGATGGGAATTGTGGGATTCAGTTTTAATCTACCTTTTGTTACAAACCCATAATCAGCCTTAGATTAGAATAAAATGCTTTTTGTCCCTTTTGACATTTACTCTAATCTAAATGTGAATGTTAATTCTTTGTTTCCTCAGCAGGTCATTCTTAGTTTGTGGTTGTTGTATTACTCAACTGAGAAAATCTGGGATTATTCATGTATTACACAAAGTATGTACACAGCAAGGTCTTTACTGCAAAACTGCAGCTTGTTTCTCTTTGATTCCATTTGATAACAACATTTCCAAGTGTCACAGCTGCAGCGAGAGCTCTTGCAGCACAGGCCCCTCATAGATTATAGCAACAACACCAACAACATCCCCCTCAAATCTTTGGACAGTAGTTGCCCTGATTCATGTCTCCTACACACTTGAACAATGCGCGTTATGTCAGAAAACACACAACATGCACTAACTGGAGATGAGTGGGACTCCAGGACAAAACTCCCCTATGTCCATTGTCCTTGTGGCTGATTTACAATGTTGACATACGATTCCAAAACCTCTGGTTCAGTCGCATCAGCGCCGGTGTGGTCCCACTCATTTCATCTGCACGACAATGCACGGACGCGGGCCAAGCTCGCCTTGGCTGGCTGCCTGAGGGAAAATCTGCAAGAAGCCTGGTAATTGTACTTGCATTGTTTACTTCATACTCCCACACTTCAGTGGTGGAGTTCTAGAGCTAGTTTTCCTTATTTTTGTTTTGAAGTATAAATATTATATGATTATCTAAAATTAAAAGGGGTAAATTTGGGCTTGCGGCATAAAACTCAATAAAATGCAAATACGGGATGAACAGATTCCTGGGGGTAGGTGACACAAAAGTATTTATTTTCAAAATTCAAAAGACAATCTAAGAATCCATTGTGAGCAGCTTGTTTGCCTAAAAAAAGCCCAATAAAAGGGGAATGCTTTCTTTCCACACGAGCCCAAACCTTAACCCTGAGTAACATTTGAATACACCTGCAGTCCTTGGCTGATTCTACTCCCTGTGACATTGTAGATATGTGCTCCGTCTGTGCTCCTCTTCTGTGAGGTCAAAATAATGGGTTCACTGTGTCAAGCTCATGCAGGCTAGACTATACAACGCAAACACAGAGGAGAGGTCATGTTTCCAGATGAACTCATGTCTACATTAAAAAAAGCCAACGATGGCTGCTCCTCTACTCATTTTAGTCAAAGCAGTGCACATATTACAATCACTTGTGCTGTGGATTAAAGCTATTTTAATACTGCTGTTAATTATAATGCTTTTATTTAAAACTCAACATAACATCAATGATTTTGTTAAAAGGAGAAGCATTTTTCATACAAATATGAAAGCTAAAGACTGAAGCCTGTTTTATGTTTCTGTGTGGGATGGTAACCTACGCAAGTGGCCTATGCCAGTGTGAGACTTTGTATTTGTGGGCTGGTGTGTTTGCATTGCTCTGCAATTACAAAATGCTAGTTGTTGGTGGGCTTCCAAGCCAGATGAACAGCTCATTGTACAGAAAGCTGTCGAAATTACTGCGACACGGAAAGGTGGAAGAAGTTGGAGGTGATGATGGCATGAACGACCATTGAACTAACTTCAACAGAGGGTGATATTTCTGTGCTTGTCCGTGCACTGAGACATGAACCAGACATGTTATTGAGAGGACCAATCACAGTTGTTGTGGTCTGTGTTGCCTCATCAGGCCATGGCGTAGGGTACCCTGGCACGCTATACCTACGCCAAGGAGTCAACACAGAAGTACTGAGTTAAATGTTAACATGCTAATATGCTCAATATCATCATGCAACCGCGTTGGTCTTGCGCATGTATTTTTTTTGCCTCATTCACAATTTCTTTAGCTTGTTAGCATGCTAACACTTGCTACTTAGCACTTAATAGAAATAAAAGCTGAGGATGTTTTGAACTTCATTAGTTTTGCAGTTCGTAAACCAAACTAAAAGACAGAATGAGCCTGATGATAATAATGATGATGATGATAGTAGACTCAGGTTGTCACCAAAGTGATCACACTTCCTCATCTGGGGACCATTAATATATTTAATAAATATTGATCTAATAGTTGTTGAGACGTTTCAATAAGAGACAAAAATTTCAACTTTGTGGTAGCACTAAAGGCATTTACTGGGGGTTTGGGGAACACAAAAGCCATTATGATTCATCCTCTGGCAACAATGAATGTCTGTAGTAAGGTTCATAGCAATCCATCCAATAGTTCTTGAGATAATTCAGTCTGGACCAAAGTGGTGGACTTACTCCACAACAGTGGCATCCCTCGAGCTGCTAGCATGGCTACAGTGTCACTGCGCTGCTGGGACTACACTGTTGTCGCATCCATAAAACATGTTGTTGGCAGGAGACACACAGAAATGTGACATTTTTCTGCAGGACACACAAAATGTAACTACACTTACTTACTGAGACAAAATATAACATCAAACATGAATTTTGGTTGCACTTCAGTTTCCACTTCCACTGCACAAGATGGCAGATGGCAATCATTAGGTAATATTCATGATATCCTGTGCTGCAATAATTTAGTAATATTATTATTCCTATATTCCTACTCCTTTACTCAGGAGTGTGGACTTTCGGTTTAAGAGCATTATTTCTTCAAGTTTTTGCAGGTGTGTTTACTTTACTTCATACAGCGTCCCTTAAGGGCGGTTAATGTTGAACCGGATTCATCCACTCTCGCCTTCCAGAGCTTTATTGTATTTCACTTGCAGGACTTTTAGAGTTAATAGTAGTGTCAATATTGTTAGAATAAGTAACAAACACCTAGACCTATATCTGTATAGGTCTATATCGATATCTGTATCTGAGTCCAGTTTATTCTCAAACTGAAACTGGATTTGTTTGAGATTTGCTTTCTTCATATTAAATGATTTGGTTAAGACATGTTTGCCTTCTCCAAAGCCACTGGACCTTTTATGGCTAATTGGACAATGATGCAACAAACACACAAAAAAATTTACCAGAAATTTTGGTTTGTCAGTGGCAAAAACGCTGTTGTCTACTACTTGTGGTTGAGCGCTGACTCACAGTGTGTTGCAGTTTATATCCTCAGAATCAAAGAGGGGGCTTGAACTACATTTTCTGGGTGTTGTTTTTCTGTTTGACCTCCTAACCCCGTATCACCCCCTTTTTCACTCCCAGGACTTCACCAAATCTTAGCAGAACAAAATAAACAGCCAAAAACGCACTGTGACCACAGCTTAGCGTATCATCCTTTCACTGTCTGTGTTCACAGAAAACCACCAGCGCCGCCTCATTCAAAACACCAACATACATTTAGACAGAATGCGAAATCAACCGCAGGCACACATTTGTAAATCTATTTTAAGATCATCACAATCATTTCACCGCGGCTCCATAAATGTGGAAGAGAAGAATGAGCTCATAATTGCAGATAACAGATAACAGACAATTAGCTGCTTTGTTTATCTAAAGAAAGATAAACACAACCCTAAGGAGTCCTGTCACCTGAGGTAACATCCTTCAAGGCTGCGTCTATGAGGCACAATGATTTGTTTATGGTTAAATAACCATTTGTTTACTGGAGACTCTGACCTTTCTCTTGACCCTCACTCTCCATTATGCTCTCATCCCCATTATCTGTGTGTGTGCGGTGGATTTGTATATGCTGAGACACAGTCATCTGCTTGGCATCTCAGGGTCCTTATGGCCAGTAAACACAAGATGTTACTATTAATCAGACTGTTTCGAAGGCACCATTTACTTCCTCTGTTCGGAGTTTTTTTTTTTTTTTATCATAATCTTACTCTGTAAATGAGTGGTTAAACAGCGGCGTCAGCCTCTCGTGGCACCCCCGCGTGCAGGATGTTGAAAGTGTAAAACAACAAGCTGGCAGGAGGAAACACGAGTAAACAGAGCGCGCGACTGTTGCACAACAGCACACAGTCATGCACTGTGCTGGAGACAGCGGTTTCGCTTCAGCTCTCCACTGTCGTTTTGGTAGAAATCCAGAAAGACAAAAAAAAAAAAAAAAAAAAAAAAAGTGCTCGGAGATGAATATTCCTTTTTTTTTTTTTTTTTGCCCTGTCAGTAGTTTACCACCTCAGTACCTCAGCATCGAGCCGCCTGGTTCCCCTTGGTCACACAGACTAGACACAGGTTGCCAACTTTGTCTATTTTTACTCGCCCTGATCATTTTGTTTTTTTCTGCGGCAGAAGTCACACTTTCCATCGCACTATTTCCGTCTGTGGGTTAAAGTGCAGTGCAGACAAAAGAAAGAAACCACTCAACTGGCTAACTTCCTGTTTTCTCACAAGGTGCCTGCCACCAGAGTAAGGTATGTAATCTGTATGTAGCACACCAGTATCACATGGGTGATTGAACCAAATGCACCCAATGGGAGCTTTTTAAGCTATTATGTATGTTTTTGCACATAGGCTAGAAAATGAATTTGCACAAGACAGATAACAGAACACATTTTTTTCCCAGGCAGACCTGGAACTAAAATTGAGCTACATGTGCATTTCCCTGTAAAATTTCTACCTATTTTATTCGGCAGAATAAAATCTTTTTTTCCAGGAAGGTTTGGAAACAGCAGTGCAAACATGAACTCTCATCCTCCTAAATTTGCCTCAATCACTCTCTTAATAGCTCTCTTCTTCTATTCATTTACCCCCCCCCATCCTCCTCCTCTTCCCTCCATTACACTGCTGATGAAATGATTAAATCACAGAGGAAATGTGAAAGCTTGTGGGTTTAGTTCAGGCCGTGTTGTTGTAAGATGAAACAAGGTCAGACGCAATAAATTTACATATTGTCTCAGACTTTCTGATGATGCCATGCAAACCCCATCCAACAGACATACACGCCCACATTGTATTTTTTTTTCCGTGTCTTTGTCATGTCTCCAATGTTATCTGCTTTTCTAGCTGAAAGATCCTCCTCTCCTCTGCTACACAGTACCTGGAAATTATAGCTTCTGCTGTTCAGCAAATTATTAAAATATCCAGTGACGCCAATTTCTCCATTCTCCATTCTCTACATTTTCACTTCAGTACAAAGATTTTGTTGCATAAGCCAGATGCTTTCTAGACCAAACAAGTCACAGAAACCCACGTGGGGGGATGTAAACACTCAAAATATCTAGAATATTTCTATTTGATGTAATATTTCATTTGAAGTGTTTGAACCAGTGGATACAGAAAATTATATAATATATAAATACCATATGATGGGATGTCAGCTAGTGTGAAAAGGATAAAAAAAAGATTTATGAAGCTACTTCAAGGCAAAAATTTTTTATATATATATATATAAATTAAATGTTCACATCATGAACTCAGTCAGTCGACCACGACTGAGCAGGAAATATTTATCTCATACATCATTTGTCAAAAAGTATATATGAGTTTCAACTTGCAACATATTTTTAAGCTGTTGAGTAATTAAAGTTCTCTTGTCGGTTTGTCTGAGATATTTTTTCAATTACAGACTTTAAAGGGTTAGACTGCACCACCTGCACACAAACACACACCATCACACACACATGCAAAATCTCTCTTAAAACATATGACCACAGCATGTTACTTCACTTTTTCCAGTGTATTACTCAAGCACAGTTTGAACTGTGTGTATGTATCACACAAAGAAAATGACCATTTGGTTTATTTTTCCAAAAACGTCCACCCAGTCCGGTCACTGCTTTCTGGTCTTTTTTTTTTTTTTTCCCCACTTCATCTTGAGACAGTAGAGCACACATTCTGACACTTGTGCAGATGCACGTACGACATGCAAACACAAACACACATACATGAAAACCACAGATTGTACTTAAAAATGGACATATGAAGCCAGTGCTAAAGTGCCTTAAAACTTTCTATCCAATGACCATCAGGGGCCGATTCCACTGAAAGAATATGAAATATGTTTTTTTTTTTTTTGGTTTCAGAAAAACCAAGAAGTCAAATTACAAACTGGAGGCTTTAACCCAACGGTTGGGTGATGTCATGGTGGATTGCCACTTGATAGAAACACACAATTAACATAGATGCGTAGCTAGAAAGAAATGACATACTCATTTCTTATTATTATAAGATTATTGATTCAATCAATCATCTAACCTAAAGAAAATAAAATCTCAAAAAAATTTGACAATTGTCCATCAACTTCCCAGAGTCTGAAGTGATGTCTTCATATTGTTTGGTTTGTCCAACCAACAGTTCACAAACCCAGTGAGATTTAATGTGGAATCATAAAAAGCAACAAATCCTCACATTTGAGAAGCTGGAACCAGAGAATTAACACTAAAAGTTGCGTGCAACTCAATGCTACCAGTTTTTTTTTCCCCACTGTGTGTAAGTGGGGAAAAAAACTGAGGGTAATCACACCAATTACAACCTTAAACAACTGATTGGAATTGATAGGAAAAACACCCATCGTCAGTGTGATCTTTACTCCACAAAACCCTGCTGTCAATCACATGGGGAAAAAAAAAAAAAAAACTCCACAGCAGCAGCTGAGTGTTCAACAGGCTTCATGACAAATTACACCATATGATCATGATCACACAAACTATCTGGCTCCCAGCTCTCCAGAATATCACACGCTCAAAACGCTGAGGTGTTGCCTGCCTGTGTCAAGGCGTCACCTGTCAGCGACAGCCCATGTGGTTCTGTTGACCGTGTCCTCTGAGGAATGCTGATAAGGGCTCAGTGGCTCGATCCCCTGAGCTCGTAGGGCTCTGCACATGAGCAGAGATTCATCAAAACATGTGAAGTGGACTTGTTGGCTGATTGAGGGCCCGATATTCTCTTCTCTGGTCTTCATTAGAGTGAAGAATGGGGGGAAGGCAGGGGGGTTCCTCACCTCACAGGGACTGCAGCTCGGAGCGCTGCAGTTCCCAGCAGCTGGGGTCAGGCAGAGTGGAGCCGCTGCGTTTACCCATCAGTCCCAGAAATTCATGCATGACATTTAACTGCTATTTTTTTTTACTGTTTTAGAATTTGAATGTCTGATAAGGTTTGATGTATTTTGCAAAAAAAACCCCCAAAAAAGTCTCAGTTTACAGTTGGTGATAAAACATGTCATGGGTGATCTGATCAAAAACAGGAAGTCATTTTTTTCAAGATGGTAAAACGTATTGGCAAAGAGGAATGAAAAAAAAAATTTCAGGTATTTACCATAGATTATGTTGTTTTCTTTCATCATAATTCTTTCAGCGTTTTCTTTCATCAAGTAAATTAAACAGCAGAATAACTTCTTTGCCAGTGTCACATCAACACTTTCGGTCCCTAATGTCTGAAATTTAGTTTTAGGCACAAGTAAAAAAAAAAAACAAAAGCAAACATTAAATCTGTTATCTCTCTGGCAAAAAGTGAGGTTATGAAATATCACTCTCAGTTCGAATACAGGATTCAAATTCTGTTTAAGGACACATTTCAAAGCTGAGTAAGCTTTTCAAATGTGCACACAAACAAGCAAAGCAAACCCCATAATCCTCATCTCAAGCTGCTTAGCTATTTACTTAAGGAAAGAGTGACAGAGATACCATCGACCTCCTGGAGGAAAGTGAAATCTGACCACTAGTGGTCACTTGGGAGCTGCAACTTTGTCTCCACTGGATCTTGTGAGGGGGGGGGCACAGACTCACCGAAGCAAGTAGTAATTACACACAAGGAAAACGTCAGGGAGTATGGTATGGTGTGGTGTGGTGTGTGGTATTTGAATATTTTTACCCCTTGAATATTCCAGGAAATGTGGTGCAACACATTGGAGGTGACAAGTGGAAAAAAATCTCTGAAGCCTAATCAATATCTCAGCGAGGTGCGGTCACGGCATCCGGTCACTTTGTCGAGATGCTCCTTTTAAAGCTGAGGTGCTCCTGCATGTCGACAAACCCTGACGATGTTGCACATATTCACCTTCACATTTCCCTTGATTGCTATAAAACCGACAGAGCATCTATAATATAAAAGGGGGCTGACCTACAGTATGTTATGGGCGAACTACATAATGGTTCCTTCTGGGAAACAAAAGAATCAAATAAATATGTCTTTTCCTCATCAGTGCCCATTTTACCTGAACACAATAAACAGTGCTTTGCTGCAGCTGGTGAGTCACAAACAAAAAACGGGCCGGAGATGATGATCTGAGATAGGCTCAGAATAATGGAGCAGCATCAGTACTCGCTCCAGCTCAGCGCACAGCAGGGGAAAAAAAAAAAGGTATCCAGATGGCAGCTTACAGAACCTATTTCATTTTTTAATTGTGGCCTGTTGCCTGGCACCTGGTTTCAGGTTGTGGCTCAGGAAAAAAAAAAAAACTGTTTGCCACATGCAGAACTGAAACTTTAATGGGTAGGTGGGTGGGTGATTTAATGTAATAATATTAATGGCTATTAATAGTTAAATAAAGGTAAAAATGAGGGCATTTGTACTGTTCTCGTTGCTGAAAATGTGACTCCTGTCCTTTAAAGTGGCTGTTTGAAGGTGATAGGCAATTGCTCTCCCTCCCTCACTTCTTACATAGTCATGCTTCCCACTGTTCCTCCCTCTCAACCATTCATCATGACAACAATATGTCCCCCTGCGTTCTGTAGGTGAACTCAGTTCAACGTGCAGCAGCTTCGGCTCATCAGAGAACAGGCAGGGAAGGGACAGTGGTCGGCGTGGGGGGGGTGGGGGGTAAATGTGCTCCTATAAACTCATGGTTTGAGTGGCCGTACCGTTCGCAGTCATTAGTGCACTTACTGCCTCTCTGCCATCTCCCTCTGAAGCTCATCACGGAGACAAGTCACTCAAGACATGTTCCCCTGCAATAAACATGAGGCTGTCATTCCCAGCAGTCCTCTCGACACCCCGTACAACCCATCACCTGAGAGGGAAGTGTGCCCACCCCACCGCACTGCTACAGCTCCTCTGCCTGCTCCTTCATCATGAGAAAGCTGCCATCATCCTCATTAAGATGTATTCTGAGTGAGCCAGTATAGAAATGATTATGAGTCAGTGGAGCCCAATCTGAGGGCTGCTGTCACAACAAGAACAAAAAGAGAAAATTGTATTTATACTTTTTGGCTCCCCCCCCCCATATATATTGATTTTGAATTCAAGGCAACATCACAAAAAGTTAGATAGCACCTGCAAGATGAGGCTGAAAAAACCCCCCCAAATCTACCCACACGGCATGTTCTGTACACCTCTGCGTGACCAGGTGAGGTCGATGAACAAGTCAGCTGAAGAAGAATTTGAAACCAGCAGAGGCATTGATGGTGCCACTGTCGGTGTATGAGTGTAAACAGTTACTTTCACTGTGTCACGAAAACAACTAAGCGAGTGCTTGTTGCATTATTAACTTTATTTTTCATGAATAAACTGCTCTGTAAACATGTCAGGTCAAGTTTTGTTGTAACTTGATGTTGCCTCAGTTAATCTTCTCTAGTTTCTCCTAAAGCAGGCGAATACCATTAACATATAAATGTTGGCTTTTGAAGGCTGAAACACCTGTATATTCATTTTCACTGGGCTAAAAAAAAAAAAATCCACTTTCGCCTATTTTATGTTTTTTATAAATTATCCATACAGATACTTCTATTGCTGCTTTCGGGGCTGAATGAAGGAAAAGAAAGAAATTTACACTTCATGGAAAAAGATGAATGCCTGGTGTTAGATCAAGTCCAACTGTTTCTGTCCGTCACTACTTTATCACAGCACTCCACAATGATACATATTTGATTGGTGCCATTAAATCCAAAGCTTCCATACATAACTCTTTTTGTGTCTCCGAAGGCCAAGTTGAAGTCCTGAGCCCTTTCAGTGACCAGCTGTTCATTTCCCTGCTTTTCTCTTCCTTGTCTTTGTTTGTCGTCTGGCTTTTGGAGTGCTCCGTGACACCATTTGTCTCCATAACAAGTCTCGGTAAACAGTGTTTTTTTTTTTTTTTTTTTGATGGGCCCACCTGCAGGAGCCGCGGTGCTGGTCGCAGCGCACCACGGGCCTCCCAGGACTACCCACAGAGGAGGAGGCAATTAAGACCCAGGGAAGAAGCCATAAATCTCCATAAACTTCAGCTAGCCACTCTCCCCCCACTTTCACTGGACACTCAGATAATGCATCTCCTCCTCAACAGTCGCCACACGGACTCTGGAGGAGACAAGGAGAACTGCTGATTTCCCATAACTGAGCGACTGATGGACAAGAGGTTTTCTTCCTCAGAAATACAGATTTTTGACAGTTTGAGGAACATTATCCATTCATGTAGCTGTAAAAGCATTAATGGAGTCGGTCTTTATGTACAGTACGCAATGCTACAAACTCACAGACACTTTAAAAAGAGGCATATGCTGAATTAACTGTTGGAGCAAGAGAGTCAGTTTGAAACTACAGAGATATGTCTCATGACAGTTTCATGATGGAGTGCAAGCCAAGGCAGACTTATGAATTATAGAAGCGCTTTCTGTCTTAATGTAATAGAGAGCATTTTCACAACATGCTGTATAACATGAAACCCTTTTTCTATAAACATGTGATAAAGGATCGTCTCATGGTGCAGTGGTTCACGGGAAGAGGCACGCGGTCGAGCTAATCAGACAGGACGTGCGGCGGAAAACATCCCTCTTGAGGAGGAAATGCCTGCTTCCTTTTTCATCATATTCTTAAGGACATGCTCCTCTGCCAAGCTGCTGATGTATGGCTTCAGCAGCACCACCTACAGAGACAAAGGTGTGTGCGTTTGCAAGACAGAGAAAGATAGCAACTATCCAGTGTTAGAGTTGCTCGCACTGCACTTAGACCCACAGCTTTAATTTTTATAAATGTGTTGGTTGGTAGTTTTTGCCTATCATATATTTAATAAATGCTAGAAATGGTTCCACCACAATGGACTGAATTATCTGAAGAAATATTAATCGACTGCCATGAAATTTGTTTCAGACATTTATGATCCTGGAGGATTTGGCTGACCAACTTTTGTGACCCCATCTTTATTTGTCCAATTTGGTTCAGAATCAAACACCTGCAAAAAATGATGAAAACAGCAGCGATCTCCCCTTTGCTTTGTCTACTGCGAATTAGCACAATTCACAATTTCTGCTAAATTCTCTCAGAGGAAACTACACATCTTTGATATTTAGCAATTCTAAGAAAAATTACATAAACTTCAGGTTTAAATATTCTATAATATATTAAAGATCCCTTATTATAAAAGGTGAGATTCCCATGTCTCTCTGATTGTAAAGCAGCTCTTGGTTCTATAGTAATACTGTGACTATATCAGTGTAGCCTTAAAATGAACCGTCAGGACTGTAACTTTGTGATGTCACTGCCTTCAGCCATGCCCCCCCCCCAAGCCCCAGCCGACCTGTCTTCATCATCCGGCTTTGCAAGATTAGGGTTTACCTAAGATCCGTTATAATTTTATTTGATCACTCAGAAAACAGTTAGTTGATCAGAGGGGAGACTTGGAGCCTCTCTTCTGATTGGCTGACTGATCTGCTGTTACGAGAGCTCTGGAGGAGATTTTAAAGTACACCGAGATGGTATTTGGTTCTTGAAACCATAAATGTATCTCCTTCTGAATATCAAGACTTGCATCAAATAACCTGAACTCACTTCAAAAACATACTGTTCTCAGGCTGGATTTTCAAATATTTACATATGCAAATATCAGTAGGTTTTGTCCAAAATGTATATCTTTTTAGCAGCATATAAGGACCACTGTTTCCCATAAGCCTTAGTCATTTGGCTAACCAAACAAAAGCAGTGTGTATGGATGAGTTGAGGGATAGTGGTTAGTTCAAACTTGTCTGTAATAAGAGCAGAACAGAGAGGACTGGATGAACTAAAAGATTTCAGACAGATTATAATTAGAAAGATGAAAATAAGACTTCAGCAGAGACCGTTGGTGGTTTGTACCTGAGCTGCCAAGCTTGTAGTTTTTTCAGCCAAGCTGAAGGTTTTTATTTATTTATTTATTTCTTATAGCAACTGTAATCAAAATTGTGAAGTGTGGATTTATAGGTGATTTTTAGCGCCGGTGAGCCATTAAAGGCCGCTTAACAATCTTTATGGTGTAAAAAGCTGCTTAATATTGAAGAAGTCAGTCAAACATCAGTTACAACTGTGTAGTAAGTTTCTGTTTCGACCTCAGTGGGATAACTGTTACGGAGACGTGCTAATAGATGTCTCACAGCAGTTGTTGTCGATGGAGATGTGAAACGTGCCGACCTGATCTGTGAACTGTCATTCCTCTCCTCCTCCTCCTCCTCCTCCTCCACGCAAAACAGACACCTGTCTGGCACATCTCAAATGCACATCTGGAGGGAGGAAAAATATAATTTCTTAAATGTTCTACCTTTCATTGACCTACATACAGCGTCTTCCATGTGCTGGTGAAACTACATTTTGAGGTGGCACCACAGCTCCTTCGCTTTCTACACCTCTCTACTGTTCTCTACTTTTCTTTTCTTTTTTTTCCCTCCCCTCCCTGTTCCTCCTCTTTGCTGGTGTGATATCACTTTACTGGGTCACCAGATTTCCCAGAGTCATGAAAGGGACATGTTGCTCACCTCTTGACTTTTTTACCTCTTGAACTGAAAGAAATTTCCCCCGTTGTAGGGCTGAGACTGCCAGCTGTCATTCTCACCTCCCACTTATTAAAGACTGAAACCAAGAGTGGGAGAAGGTGTGCAATTTAGTGAGAGTAAAAAGGCATGTAACAGGGGAAAGCTGATAAGCATCAAGCTGTAGTTGTAGAGCAGCTCATCTAACATTAATGGTAGAGTAATTGGTTTGTAACTGTAACACTTACTAAGCCATCAATAATGACCAGAGAGGTGAGTGTAGAGTTACGTGGTTGGGATAAGGGGCCATTGTACTGGAGCTGAAGCCACAGGATCAGCTGAATGGACCTGCACTTATGTCGGACAAATATTTATACAGTATCACGTTACTGGAACATTCTAACTAGAGGAGACAAGAATAGGCAGGGTGATTGAGAAGTCAGATACACATGTACTACAGTCCCACTTTATCTGTGGATCTGCTACTGGATCAAAGCTCAGGAAATACAATAATGAATGGGGCTCCTTACGCTTAAGAGTATTTTTTTTATCTTATTTACTGGTTTACAATAAGTAAAGCAGATGTTTTTATCAATCACTCGATGACTGTGAAAGTACTCCATCAACTTTAAAACGTGGTTTAAAAAATTTAGTAACGCCCACCACCCCACCTCTACACACATGCAGTTTTTTATGTTTGTCAACATAAAACCAGATTCATGGCTGACAGAAGGAGTTAAAGGTCAGGTTCACAATTTTGTGTGTCTTAAAGTGTGTCTTAAAAACAATACTCAGGTGCCTATATGAACACTGAAACTGTTTCTATTCACCATTAAAAAATCCTTTCCTATGCAATTTCATTGTAAGTCATTGGGAAAAAAATTCAGATATCGTCTACGCAGTGTTTCCCTGTTGAATGGCAGTGAAGGGTAACAAAAAAAAAAAAACAAACAAAAAAACTGTGGACTAGAATTCAAAGTTGGGGTGATTGTAGCGAGCAAAAGTGCTTCCAGTGTTCATGTGGGAACTTGAAGACAAACCTTGTGAAATTGTGAACCTGCCGACTTCTGCTGTAGACGCCTGCTGCGTAGGTTTTGATTCATAGTAGCTGTTCACCAGCAACAGTCTCAGTCTCACTCACATTCATCAAATGGTGTCTCCACAGCTGCCTTAGCCCTGACATGTTCTATAGTTACATTTTTGAAGAGGCTCCCGGCAGCTACATAGCAAAGATTTGCATTAACCCCATATTTTAGATGGATTTCGTATTGACATTTGGGTGTTGAGTGAGACATGTTGGTTGGTTTCAAGAAAAAAAATCCTATTGGCTGATATATTATCGCTATCAGATTTTTAAAACTCAAATACCAATAGCTGGTCATGGTATAATCCTATGAATTAGTTTCCATAAATTATTATATTTCATGCAAATATACCGATTTAGAAACATACAAAATGATGATTTGCCACTGATTTGTTCAGAGTCTGTCCCACAGTGTAGCAGATACCATGTACCAGGCCATATTATTATCATGCATTAACTTCTCAACAGCAAACACTCACATCCACCCACACTGAGGACAGGTGTGTTTACCTGGATGTCAGCTTCTGCTCATGTCTGTCAACAACTGAACAATGGCTTATTTTATGCAGCTGGAAAAGGGACAAATGAAGTCATTTTGGTTGTTTTTTACCAACTAAATGTACATATAACCGATGTTATAGAACAAATATAGTTATAACGTCTTTGTAGCTACAGAGATGTTCAATTAATAATGTCTGGTCATATGGTTCAGGTTCATTTCATGCACAGCAACCAGCCTTCATACTCTGCATTGAAGCCCCTACATCTGTTATTTATTCAGGTTATTTCTTAAATTTGGCACCTGTCTGTAAAGCTACAGCAGTAGGCGTTGACTTATTCCTGCAGGCATCACTATGCTTTCTCTCAGTTTACCTCTGTAGAAGGTTTTAAGTTGTTCTTTGTCACGTTTACTATCAGTCAGAATCCAAGAAAAACAGTCTGCAGTGAGACACTGCAGAACGGTGACTGCAGTTTGGTTGGCATTCAGAGGACAGCTCTGCCACTGCAGCCCAGCACACCAGCATCTCACCGGGAGACTCTAGATAATACAAATCCAAATCAAAGTTACTGTAGAATAAGACTTTTTAGCCCATGTCAAAAGATTACAGGGGTAAACTTGTCTGCTACAGCTTGATAGAGCCCTATTGAGAACACTGTCAAGTACTGTGGGTGTTTCAGGAACGCCACAATGACTAATACACAGAAAAAATAAGGGCGTAATTTGCAAACGTTTCCTCCAAGGCTGGGCTGTTGTAACTCTGCTGTGTTCCTAGATTCTGATCAGAATTTTCTGCAGAGGTGCTGGTCCACAGCAATACAGAAATAAATCTAAAGTGCACCCATTTTTTATTTTTTTTGCCAAACTGACCTTGAATCCTGCCATGCTGCATCTCAGCATTGCCAGCACTCGTTTAAAGTGAACGCTGTATATAATTTCCAAACCACTATCGTCAATTTGATAAATGCCAAAGCAAATCCTTGCATTTATTTCAAATAACTGAAAAAACATTTCGCAAGTTCTTGATTCAAAATGAGATATTTTGCACAATCTGGTTTCTGTGTAACCTTCCTCCCAAGGTTTTCTTACCATTAAAACAAATTGCAAAGAAAATGCAAGGAACTAGATCCACTGCCGAGCGCCTTCCAAAGCAAACCGGATTCTTTGTCACCTTGGTTTGCTGCAATAGCAATGGATTGTTACATTCATTCTCATATAAGAAGATGCCTTTTTGTGAAGTCATTGCATTGCATTGAAGGAAAGCCTGAGAAATACAGAAATTATTCCCATTGTGACGAAGTCTAAGGAATATGTATTTCGCTCAAAAAATGTGGGAATCAAGAAAGCAACAAAGCAACTTGGTTTCTGAGGTCAGACGAAGTTGCCATGTGACCTGAACCCAGCCCCCCCCACCCTCCACCCCTGCCCTCCATACCTCCCTGGAGAGCCACAGCTGTTGGGGACCTCTGTTTGAACTCACAGCAGGAGGCTCACAGCAACCCATGGCTCTAAGCTATCCCATCCCATGCTTCAGACTTTGTAGCCTGTAACCATAGCCTGGTTTGGACTTTTAAAAGAGGTGCTCAAACCTCCCACCGCAGCTGCCCGGCTGGTAAACGGATCCACGCAGGCAGATCACCTGAGAGCGCCGGGGGCACGGCTGCTCATGTGTCCTATGCTGCTTGCTCCACTTGCACAGGACCACAAAGGAAAACGCTGCAAGGACCCACGAGACTGAGCAGCAAGGAGAAAGTAACATAACTAGACACTTTCAAGGTGACCCATATATTAAAAGACTTTGAACTGCTTTATTTAACAGAGGTGGTTGTACGTGGTGTATTCTCAAACAGCTGATGAAAGAGGAATAAAAATCCTCATGGGATTTCAAAGAGAAGTTTTGAGCTTTGCTTCAAAAAAGACACTTACGAATAGATTTGGGTGAATAAATTTAGATCTCT
Organism: Rachycentron canadum; assembly: GCA_038496675.1. Taxonomy (NCBI): domain Eukaryota; kingdom Metazoa; phylum Chordata; class Actinopteri; order Carangiformes; family Rachycentridae; genus Rachycentron; species Rachycentron canadum. The sequence continues at coordinate 6,043,838 of CM076666.1, forward strand.
GGTTTAGATCTCATTATCCCTGAGGGCACAAAGTGTTACATGTAAATATACATTAAATATGTGGTACAACTCTAGAGCTGCTCCAGCTTCCTCCCACAGTCCAAAGACATGCATGTTAAGTTATTTGTGAGTATGAATGTTTGCTTGTTTCTATACATTGGTCCTGTGATAGACTGAAGACAGGCTGTACCCTGCCCTCGCCCAATGTCAGCTGGGATTTGTTCCAGCCCACCTCCCCGACCATGCATGGAGAAATGGTAGGGATAATGAACAAATGAATGAACCCTACAACTTAGGTGCTCTGGAGCAAAACCCTCCAACTGTCAACTGAAGGGATAGGTTTGTACTTTTTGAAGCCCATTTAAAAGAAGTATAACCATATGTACAATATGTTGAAAGTGACCCAATCGGGAAACAAGAACTCAAACACTGGACAATTCTGCTCTTGCTAACATTTTTCAAATGTTAACGTTGCATGGGAAGGACTGTGATGAACTAACTCTTAACTGCAGCTCAGAGATGGGACGCGAACTTCGATTCTCTGCATGAAAACTGGACAACTCTACACACTGCCTCCTACTTTGGCTTTGACGCCTTTGCGCTGGACCAGAACCACGAGTTGGAGAATCTTCCAAAATGGATGTAATACCCATGATACTGTGCTGTTTGGAAGAGTTACTGTTCACTGGAAACATTACTCCTCTCCATTCTGGCTGTGAAGAGATCCCATCACTGAAGGCCACTGATAATGATAGGGAAATAAAATCCACAGCTTTTCTTTCATGAAAAAAAAAAAAAAAAAGATGAAATTTTCCTCTCTGTGTTTTTCTTCCAGTGAAGTAAAGTGACATGTCTTTGGCCAGTATAGACAGAAGGAATGATGCAAATATTATGTAAAGACAGACTTAAAAAAAAACATCTGAACATATGGTTATACAGTGGTTCGAGTTTGTGCTAAATGTTTTTATCTGTCGATATCAACATTACATGTTTTGAATTGTGGTGTTCGAGGTAAAGTATTTTATTGCGTCGTACTCCCAACTTCCATCTTAATTAAAGAATAAATACAAACATAAATTAAAAAAAAAAAAAAAAAGAATTCTCTTCCTTGTCTTCCTCTGTCACGTTATTCCCTTAGAAAATTCTCCACCTTGTTATGCTCTGAGAGTTTTTCAACATTCTTCCAGTATCAGGATATTAAATCAAATAAAGTTTGGATCAGTGGTAGAGCGGCAGCTGGGGCGTGCCATGTGGGAGTTGTAGTCATTAATGAGGAGTGACTAATTGCTCTGTGGTTCTGTGGGAATACAGCGAATCTCCATGGGACTTGTTCAATGCTATGTTTCCCCCTTCAAACAACCCTCATGCTTCTCTTTTCCTCTCTCGCATCAGGGTTTAAAGCTCTCCACCCTTGCTGCATATTGCCAATGAGACACGATGGGAAAAAAGATATCCCTTTTCCCCAACTACGAAAAGATATGTAACATCCTTGATTAAGATGGTGCATTTTGCTGGAGGAAAGAGCCATTGGTTCTGCACAAAGTGCAATATATCAAAGAGTGAGTAAGTGACTGCCAGGACAAGGTCTCTGCTAATATATCTATAGTTGCACAAGGATATGAAATCAATTTGAGACATTCTTTGCCATGGCTGCCAGCTGGCTAAAGGTGGCATTCAAGAAACCAAGCAAGGGTCTAATTTTCTAAAATGCATTATTTATCACCAATAAACATTTCAAAACACAAAAAGACAGATGCCGTAAATTAACAAGTAAACATCCCCCTCACTAAGCTGATTGACAAAATTTACTGCCTAGCCTTCACTTCTCTTTGCGTCCATTGTTGCTATTGATTGCTGTCAGGCTGGAATGATTTTTTTTTTTTCCTGTGATGGCTGCTTGTAATCACTTACAGCATCAACGGTATTCTTCTACCCTTGAGGTGGTAGTTTCAGCAATTTATCTGTGTGGTAGTTTCAACATTTATCACAGCTGTGATGGCTCCTCACCAATCAATACATTTGTTTCAAAAGGCAAACACTCTACTCGATTTATTTGAGTTTAATAATTTTATTTATCTTAAGACTAATACCATATTATTATGTTCAAAAACTGCAATCCTGGTACTTGTTTACTTTGAGTGACTGTGGACTGGGAACCAACACTTTATGGATGACAAAGGACAGACTGTCCATAGCACTGAAGGTATAATGTGCTGCTTTTGTCAGATGATATTTCTATTTCCTGATATTTTACAGATTTTAGTAATAAAAAAAAAAAAAAAAAAAAAGACAAGTAAAAGGTGATGCTGACCTTGATGACATGTAACCATTTAAAGTGACTATTTCTAAATCTTCGCTACAGCCTACTGTGGTTTGCTGGTTCGAGTGGGTGGTGATAGTTGTCTGTTGGTAATAACTTCAGCCACTGTTGCATTTTCCAGACAAGGGTTTATACACCCTCTGAGCAGTGCGATGCCTTCAGGGCCGACTGGAAGCTGCAGTGAGTTGCTGTTGGATAGTGATGATGATGATGGTTAGCGTGCTAACTTAGCAGGAGAAAAGACGTGATAGACGAGAGTTAACATTAGCGTTCCTTTCCACCACTCTTAACAAGTAAAGGAATGAAGTTTGATGCTGAACTCCAGCATTAACTGAACTTCCATTTATGAAATATATGTACCTGTACATATATGTAGACTATTTATAAATTTTAGATTTTAACATATGTCTTGCTTATACAACCATGTATGTTTATGTATGTCGCTAATATTGTAGACATGACAGACTTTCAATATGTCATAATGTTATTTATAATTGTTAAAGTATAAGTATACATGATAGTGTGTGTGTTTTAAATGTAATTGAAATTAATGAGAAAATTATACATATAGAAAATACAGAATTTTTTTTGTTGTTGAAATTTAACTTATATATCCAGAGAATATTTATGTGACAGATAGTATATCCCCTTATAGATGGCATATAATGCAACATCTTACTGATCTAGGGGTATATATGTCATATATTACATTTCTGTATGAGTAAGCATTCCTCCCTTGAAATATTATCCCTTGCTTAACTTAACAGCCAAGTTTTTCTCACCACTTACAATACACTCATTGGCAGTTCCAGATTCACTGCATGACTGTAGACTTCAAGGCTATCCATCTTCACAAAATGATGTAAAAAAAATTACATTTTACTTTAAGTGACTCACTCACTCACTAATTGCTTGAGTTACAGTATGTTTATGGACACGGTTTCAATTCAAGTTCTTTGTGAATAAAAAATCCACATCATTTAGCTTCAAACAAATAAGTACAAATTTCCTGTGAGATCAGGTTGGTGCGAGAGGGGAGGGAGAGAGCGAGAGTGAGGAAGACTGAGGCTTCGAGGCAACAATCACACAAAACACATTTGGAGGTGATTATAGAGCCAGTCATGCTGAGTGACTCCTACGGGCTGAAACACTGCTTACAGTGTTTAAAGTAGATTTGATGAAAGCTTTCATTCAGTCCAGCTCATTAGTTTGAGCCTTGGATAGTGCACATTCTGAGATTACTCACTGCGGGCCTGCACTGAGCTGCCAGTGCCAGGAGGTTTGCCTTTCATTTATTTCTACATAAATCACTCAGCAGAAACACAAACCTTAAGCAGAACACCTAATACCACATGTCCTGAGAGCAGCGCACATGTCCACCATATCAGCCTTCTGTTTCAGAAATAATACATCAGCATGATTTGGGCCAAACATGGTGAAAAAACTTTCCCTAAGACGGAAATGAACCATCTGAATTCTTGTGTGACAGCTAATTTGCACTCTAGACCCCCCCCAACCAACCCTGTATCTTATATTTGGATGAGTTTCTGCAAAAGATTCCAGATTATATTCACTGCCAACCATTTTAAAACGATCTACTGTATGACCCAATGTTGATGGGTCATAACTACGGCGTTGTTAAGGTGTGTTGTAGATAAGTTACTGTAAAATCCAGTTACTGTAAACCATATAAGTCCTTAGATGCTCTTTTATCCCATTAATCAGTGGCACTGAGGTTTGGCACTGGATGTAAATCATGAGGAATCCGGGCTGATTCAGATTTGGCTCTAAAACATGTTCTAAAGACAAAACATGTTGTGAGGCACAGGGAAAAACATCCACAAACCACCATGGTACACTCAAGGAACACTTTTATGTCTTTTGTTATAGTTCTACATTTTTGCTCTACCTCTTGAAAATCTAAGTATAGATGTTTTTTTGATATGGAGAGCAAAGCAAAGCAGGTACAAACATAAGCAGTTTTTTTGAGAATTTATATATTTTGTATGGAGCACAACCAATCAGAGATAAAAGCTTGTCCAAACCCACAATTGAATCCAGTATCGATGAATGAGGCAGACAAGAAATCATTGCTTCTTCGTACTTCCTCTTCACTGTCAAGGTAAAGCATTACAATGATAAACAAATCCATCCATCCCTCCATTATCTATACCGTCAGGGTCGCTGGTGCCAATCCCAGCTGACATAGGGCGATGGCGGGGTACACCCTGAACAGGACGCCAGTATATTGCATGGCCAACAAAAACAACACTCACACTCAGGCCTACAGGCAATTTTGAGTCACCAATTAACCTAAATGTGCATATCTTGCTGTGAGGTGACATCGCTAACTACTGATTGACAAATCTTCATATGGAAAAGTTTCCTTGAACCTTGGTCCCCTCTAATTATTCACCATTACTATACAGACTTTGTGCCCCTACTTCCATTACCATTAATGGCCACAAAAAGCCTTAACTCAAATGTATTTATACTCTGAAGTTAGTAATATTCACTCAATAGCAGGATTTTCATGCTTTCCTAGAAACCAAAGGCTCTCAATTTGTGGTGAGTGAGGCCATTGCGTGGTTTCTTGAATGCCACATTGAGCCAGCTGGCAACCATGGCCTCAGTGTGCATAAAGTGGCTCACTTTAATTTTATATCCTTGTGCAACTATAGCTATGTTAACATAGCCTCTGTCCTGGCAGTCACTCACCCACTGTTTAATATTTTGTGGTGAGTTTTTTCTCTGAAATAATCAGCTAAAATTTGAAGCTACAATGGAGTGTATGGGGTCGAAAATGTTTCTTTAGGTTTCAGACAGACACAATATGCAATCTGCAGATGTCCCCTTGGGCTTTGGGAAATGATGATTAGCATTTTCACTGTTTGACATTTGACATATATTGAAATCAACATGTTTTCCATTCCCCAACAGCAAGTAGGAAAAGAAAGGAAACATAGGACCAAAAGAAGTTACATTAGGCAGGGGAAGTAAACAATACTTAATCGACATTTAGCTGATGCTCTTATCTAAATGTTAAAAAAATGGGAGCCATATTTCTCTGCTGCTCTTGTCTCCATGCAGCCTGGCTGCCCGTGTCTGAGGGCACTCATGCGTACGCGGGGATGCAGGCTTTCGCCAACGTGACCCTGGGCCCTTACAGACGGAAGACGGAGCAGGCTCCTGTCTGACTCAGCTCAGGTCCACGCAACGGGCTGTCAAAGCCCATCATCATCATACACTCCTGCGATCAATACCTTACAGCCCCCTGACAGGGTGTGTTAGTGCAACACACTCCCCTTTCCCTCACCAGTCTTCACAGGAAAAAGCCACAGAAAGAGAAAAAGGAAGAGAAAGCAAAGATCTGCAGTGTTCATGAGAACCTATGTATTACTACTTCTGTTTTTCTGACATTACGTTTGCAGCAGTATGTATATTGCTGGAATGTCTTGTAACAGTATAGTGTAAAACCTCCCACCATTTAATTTCAGAAATGCCTTTCAGCCTTGACGCCACATGGATGGAACATTTAGTTTCTCTCATCAGCTGAAAGGGGGGGGGGGGGTATTTTGCAAATGTTACAAGTTCTTGCAGCAACTCTTGCACAGAACATGATTTATAACTTGAACGCTTAAGGCTTTCAGAACAGTTTTGAAATAAAGTTCAACTTAGGAAACGCTGGCACAGGGTCTATACAATAATGCTCACACTACATCACTGTGCTTGTTTATCATTTTGAGCTACATATTTCCCTGACTCCCCCAGAAAGAGCCAAATAAAGCCAAATGAAGTTTATTCTCAATGATTTATAAGTGGATGAAACAGTCCTACTGAGGACAGCTCGCCAAACCTAGTTTTCATTTTAAAGCATTGGTATCTCTTCCTCTGCAGGGACTTTTGGAGCTGAGCTAAGGCCCCACTCCTCTATTGATTCTTTTCACAAAGTTTGAGTTGGAAGTTGGGCAAACCCATGTGAGTAAAGCAGAACTTTGGCTGATCAATGGGTAAGATAATAATGGTAAAATAATCATGGATAAAAGGATGATTTTCTTTTTTAGGGAATGTGAATATTTTGTGTGTTAATGCTGACTAAGGCTGCAAAAGGGATGGTGCAAAAAAAAAGTTTTAACTGGAGAATCATAGATGAATCATTAACAAACCAAATGTGGATGAAGGTTATTGCAAGAATTGAAAAAAGGGACCCTTGACCTCCAGTACACAATATCTCTTGAGGCTTAATATGTATGAAGCAATCTAAAGTACAGTCGGCGGGTGTAGTCCAGCCTTCCTTCTAAATCATCATAGCTGTTGCAATAGCAACTGCTTGAATTCCAAGGGTATGTGCCAGCTCCCCCTAACACACACACACACACACACACACACACACACACACACACACACTTGCAAAATCAATAATCTTCAGTCCTGCTTGACAAACAAACACAGCCGAGCTTCCCTACAGTAAGAAGGTTCTCTATCCTGCCAAGTCTCGTTCTGCAAGTTGTGTACAAAACTGAATCAAGTTGGAGCTCTTTTTTTTTCCCCTTTTCCTTTTTATTTTATTTTTTTTATTTTTATTTTTTTTAATGTCTGCGTTTGCTTACAGAGATTTCAGATGGTACCAGACGTCAGCCATCTCAAACAAACATGAATATGGTGGGGGGTTGTACTGCAGTAGCTGCAGATCCTAACAACACTGCATTATTGCCTTTGAATGACATAAACTGTGTGTGGTTCGGAATAGATATATGCTGCCAGCTATAATCAGTTTCAAATTAATTAGCAATTTCAGTGTAAGAGACAGATACTACAACTATACAGAACTATAGGACTATACAACTTTTGTGCTGTAGATGTAATATTTCCCCAGTTAATCTATACTCAATAACCCCTTGTGACAATGTGTTAAGAATCTATCAGACAGGAAGTGTCTACGAACTGCAGGTCTCATCACAGATGTTCTGGGGGCTTCAGTTGGTCCACTCAAAGACAGTTAGTCTTGTCCTCCACTCCAGCTGTGTCTTGGCTTCAGGTCTTTGTCGTACTGAAAGGTAAACCGTCTCTCAGGCTGAGGCCAATGTGCACTCTGGGCCATGTTTTCTTCAATGACCTCTCTGAATTTGGCTGCATTCATCCTTCCATAAATTCTGACCAGTCTCTGTCCGTTTTGTCTCACAATGATCTAGACCACTGTGCTCCTGGGAACACTCAAAGCTTTAGAAATGGTGTCTTGCTCAGCACCTCGCCACGATCTCATCATCAACAGAGTTCCATGTGGGACCTTTTATACACAGGTGTGACCTCTCTAAGCTACATCCAGTCAATTCAATTTGCCTTAAGACTCCAGTCAAGTTCTAGTCATATAAGGAAAATTAAAGCAAAGATGATGCAGATATCTGACTATAATTTTGAGCCACAAGGGTCTCAATAACCGCACTAGCTTTTATGCTCCTAATGAATTTAATAGCTTTATCTGTTCTCTTCTCTTTGAAATGTTTTGTTTTAATTGATTCTATTTTATTTCTTTGTTATCCTTATGAAAAGTGCTCTATAGATAAAGATTACTATTATTATCATTAAATACTTTGGAAAATGAGTCAATTTAGTTTTTCTTTATAAAATTTGGGATTATTGGGTGTAGATTAATCTGATTTGATTTATTTTATCCATGCAGTTCAGCTTTAAAACTTGTGCTCTGTATTATAAGCACAGATTGTTACAAAGCTGCCATCTATCAACTGCATTCAGGCACAAAAAGTATCTCATTTTGATGATAATGTAATTGTGAAATTGTCAAAAGTTTTCAAGACAAAATTCTCCAATTCTCCAAGACAAGACAAAAATTTCAAAATAAAGTGAACGAAAAAAGCAAAAAAGCTCATTAATAAAACAAGCACAGCTGTTCTGAAACAAACCATATGCTATAATTATTGTTGATGTCATAATAAAAATATGTGTTTGACTCACCCATGCTAATGTCCAGACAGTAAGGGTCCATAGTGAGTTACCTCTAGCAGACAGACAGATCCACAGATTTATGTCTTCCCTTGTCAGGTGCAATGTGCCCTGGAAATCAGACGAGGTGTATTTCAGACTGTTCTCCTACCAAACTCTGTCCAGCTCAAAGAATGGACAGTCCCCTGTTGCAGATCAATCTGTTGAGAGCTCTCCATTCTGAACATTAGGAAATCCTGGCTTTCTTTAGTTCAACTGCAAGCGAAAGAGAGCATTGCACGGCTGAACTCGTAAAACAGTACTTTCTCATGCCTGCTGGTGCCCAGGACAATGCCAATGCTGCTTGGGTGTTTGTTTTCTGGTTGTTTTGACTATTTCTGCGACTTCAACACCACTTTGTTTCACGGCTGTGGTTAGTCAGACATCATTCAAAACCATGGATATGAATATTATCAGGGCTTCACACACAAGTAGCACATGCTTAATCAGAGCAAGAATCAAGACTAAGTAGTTGATGAAAACTATACAGATATTATCATTATTATTTAAGACAGCAAGCCCAGCTACTAAAACAGAATTACATGAACAGTATAAACTGCATAGCACTGCATTTAAAATCATAGTGAAGAAAAACCTCACATGTCACTTAAATGTTTGCACACTAGACCAAATGTTCCGTGTCTACCTATCCTCATCAGCTCATATGTATAGATCTGTAGGTAACTGAGTTATTTATTTTTTATTTTTAGTTATTTTAGTTAGTTTTAATAGCGGTTCTTTAATTTTTTAATTTAAAAGTGAGAAAAAAATGCCTTTAAACCTGTTTACCTTCATTAAAGGCACGTGTACTGTATGTTGGGTAAAACACAGAGTTTATATAAACGTGGACTTAGACCTCAGAGCAGAAAAGTGAAGCAAATGCTGAAGAGCCTTAAACCTTCTATCTAATGACCATCAGGGGGCAACAAGTCAGACTGTATTAAAGCCTATGTGACAATGGCCCTACTTCTCACTTGATTTATTTCACCAATCAGTGTTTTTTTTTTTTTTTTAATGAGTTTATTTGTCTGTCTCTAGTCTCAAGTCTTCTTCTATATAGGATGTTCATTTATTAAATGAAGGTCCCATTTAGAGGAAGATAGACCATAAAGCAGGGTATTATATAAGGGTGTGGCTACTGTGTGATTGACAGACTGTACCACACATGCATACCTGCCAGAGAAAGTCCAGAGCAGGTCAGATCCACCCCTCACTCCTCCTCAGCTCCACCTTCTCCTCCAAATATAGTTTATTCTGGTTTCAAGATGGTGACGGTCAAATTACAAACTCGAGTCTTCAAAATGGCAGTGGGCGACATCACAATGGTTTGCCATTTTGTAGTACCATTTTTAACCTATACATGATGGCGTTACCCACCTCAGAAGTCTAAGTAATAAAGACTATGGCACAGACATGACCAGGACTGTCACAACACATCGGTGTATCATTTCAACCAATACAAGTTTGTGCAGTGTTACATTAAAACACAAATACGCTCTTCTTGTGCACAATTTTGACAAAATGATACGTTCCCACAAGGAAGACAAAACCCCCCCCCAAAAAACATAGAATGATACTGTATATGATCAATAACTCCATGTAAAAATTCAGTCCACAGTGAACTATGAACAGACAAGTCATCCTGTCTTTACCTTACAAAAAAATGTTTATGTCACAAATAATCAGCCTCACCAAAAGTCACAGCTCACGCAGAGAGAGTCAGCTGCGATTGTGCTGGTCCTCCACAGAGGACATCCATCTGGAGTCTGGGAGAGATCTAACATCACTCCATCACATATGCTGTGACATGAGGCCATGGACATATATGAACCTATTTGATATTTAGACGTCTCAGGGTTAGCACTTTAAGTCCCTGAACTGTAATAGGCCAATTCAGTGAGTTCATAATATCTTTTAGGAGCCCATGTTCATTGTTATGCTGTTCTTTTCTAAATTATTTTATGTACTGAAGGAGTTTGTTTTTTTTTCTGCATTCTTCTTTCCACTGAGGGAGAAGTTTGTTTCCATGATTACCGCAATGGCTGCAATGACCAATTATCTTTATAATGGATTCTATTTTGAAATCTGACATGAAGTGTGTAATTGCAAAGTGCATGACAACATGTTAGGCAGCAGAAATCTAATTTCTTGAAAAACATGTTCCAAAACATACGCATCATTGTGTTTGCTTTACAGTCTCACCACAGTTTTACACTAAATGATGCCCCCGGTGGCTCACCTGTCAGGGCACGTACCATTAAGGCTCACTCCGGGTTTGAGTCCGACCCACGGGCCTTTGCTGCATGTCAACCTCCCCACCCCCTCTGCCTACCTTTCCTGTCTCTCTCACTGTCAGTATATTAAAGGCAAAAAAGCCCTTGCTCTCACGCTGCTGTTGTTGCGACTGTGTGGTGAATTTGTACTTAATCCAGTGTTACTAAACCTATATGACGTCCAACAATGTGTCAAATGCACCTCAGTTTGGCTCATTTCATGTTCATATTCGCCTGTGGTGTATTGGCGAGACCAAAAAGTCGGATGGAAACACACATCACCGAAGCAAAACCGCCCGGATGATCCTGCTGTCGAAACCATTTCCCTTTGTTCGCTGGACAAATACCCAGGACACATAAGAGGAAGAGAGGAGAAAGAATTCGCTCAAATTCATATGGGTTATAAAATCCTCACGTTACCGTAACTGTCATATTGTATCTAAACTGTCAAAACAATTATGTAGATCTTTAATCACCCTGCTCATCAGGCTCAGTGGGCCTCATGCAAGACGCACTCATATGAGCTGCTTTGGTCTTAAGTGGCACGTATGAGTCGCTTAAGAGAATTTCCTTTGTTCAGTCTTCTTGAATTTTTGAACGCAATTCACAAGAACTCCTGACCCCGTTGTATGAGTTAAGTAAAGGTGTTCTGTCCACAAGGGGGAAAAATATACGACTAACGCGTCAAACCAATTGGTTAGGGCGCATACAAATGCTCTGAGCAGGCGTGACCCAGGTTGGATTCGGCTGTCGTCCTCTCTCTGTCCCAGTTCCTGTCTCTTTACACCGTCCTAAAAAAATAATAAAGGCATAAAATGGGGAGACCCGACAGCCATATGGTTAGGGCATGAACCATGTGGGTGCATAAGCTCTAAGCAGACGTCACCGGCTCGAATCCTGGCCAGTGTGACCCACAGCTGCATGTCACTCCCCCTCTCCGGCTCTCTCCACTACACTCAAACAAATGCAACCCCCCCCCCAAAAAAAACAGAATATAACAAATATATATAACTAACACAAACTTAGCGCAAAATTTATTTTCTGATTTTGACAGCTAAAAAAAAAATGTCTCACTCTCACAGCCTCTTTAGATTCACTCTCCAGTATTTTCTGTTGTCTATTGTTTTGAGTCCTTCTTACAGCAGGACCTGAAACTCAAACAAAGCAGAACGGGTTGATAATGATCAAATTGGGGTTGGGGTTAGAAGGGTTATGTACATCAATACTTGGTACAAGTAAGATATTTAGGGTAAGAATATGAATGAGTTTGCCCACTGTTGTCTGAGATCCTTTAAGTTTGTTGCCTCTTGATTGAGTTTACGCTCAGAAAAGTGATGCACTATGGTGGAGAAAAGCCTTTTTTGTATTAGAAGAGCCTCTGCAGCCAGTTCTTGCTTATACTATAAAATTACCATTAACACCTATAAATGTACAAGTGCAGTGATTCAAAATACCACAAAGAATGTTACTAATCCACAGACTACCCCAGACAGCTGATATTATGCCATCTCATGAGTGACGTGTTTAAACATTTCCATGCCTATGCCGCCCACATCCTGACCTCCAGTTTGACCTGGAGGTCGTAACCCCTTCACACCAACACTGGGTAAATATTTCCTTCCTGATTTAACAGAACACATTGAGCTGGGTGGGACGGGCTGTGGCATGGATTCCAGCAGCTGAGTCAGAAAGAAGGTGGTGTGAGAAACAAATTAGACAAGAGGAGAATAAAAGGTAAATACAGACTGGCTGGTGGGTTTATGTGTGCCAGGGGGAGGGGCCATCAGGGCAAGCCAGGCCTCTTTACATCTATCATCTTAAAAGGCAGGGTTAGTATATATGTCCATGCTGCTTTGATTAAAACCTCTGGCCTGGGGGGGAACTCGACCACCGCTCTGGGCTCAGCCAGGGCACACAACACATGTGCAACT